>JAQMWT010000380.1:0-48069 GCA_029834535.1 Chrysophaeum taylorii
CGTCGTCCCCGACGTCAACTCGAAAGGTCTAACGTCATCATCGTGAACTGCCCTGCAAGACATGCACATTGACGAATGGGGACACTGGAACCTGCGGCATGTGGTCTCCGTCTGAGTCTGAGTCTTCCCAGTAGTGCGGAGAATCCCAAGTAGCATCTGACATTGCTTCCACATACGATGTAGAAGGCCACCGAACGATCCGAGCGTTGGTGGTATGTTGCTCCTGTTGCAAACGATGGCTGCTCGTCACAGCGACATCGGCAACATCATCGGAGACTCGGGCAGGGCGCGCCGTCGGGTAAAGACAACCCCCGACATTGGCGGCGCGTCGCATAAAGATTGGAACGAAAGATGCGCTCGAATGTCCCGAACTATCCTGATATCTGCCTCCGTCATACTCGTCATCGTAATGTCGATGACGTCGGCGCCGGCGCGAATTGCGACTAGAGCTCCGGTGACGGCAAGGACTCGGGCTGCTTTGAGCAGTATGGGCTTTTCGATCAGGGCTCTGGCTTCGATGTCGGCGCGACGATCGTCTAGAAGGTGATCGTCCGTCTCGCTGTGGTGTAGAAAACGACGTAGTATCCTTGATGCCTCTGACCTCGCTCACCATGGTCGCCATTGTGGTTCCAAGATCGGTGAGGGCCGTTTGAATTTCATTAGAAGGCTCCGATCCGTGCGTGGCGTTCGCATTAGATGCATCATCACGCTTTGCCCAATCGGACCGCGATATGGGCTGCTTCTTCTGCTTACGAATTCGCTTCCACATCGCACAGTAGTAACGATCCGGATCGCGGTTGCAAACTACGCGATTTCCGTGTTCATCTTCATCATGGGTGGTCCAGAAGAACCCACAGTGCGGGCACGTTCTCTTGCCCCACTAAAAAGGATCTCGTAAGATCAGCGGATCCGTATTCCCAGACGGTTTATCCGCATCTTGCTTGGCTTGTTGATCGGAGGCCATAGCTCGACCTCCCCGCCCTCGCGGCGGTTTATTCGATTTCGGATTAGGAGGGCCTTGGTCCTTCTCCTCCTCCATCAACTTTCGTAAGTCGTTCTCGAGCCGCGTAATAAGCGCTACCATCGACTTAAAAGTCACGTAACTATCAGGATGTCCGCTCCTCATAGTCCGCACACGGGTCCTCAACTCCTTGGACGTCAATCCACTGATAAGCTGGTCAAGGATATCGACATCATCCATCGTGCGGCTGGACACGGAACAAAACTCCAAGGCTTCAGATTGGAATCTGGTACAATACGTTTGGACGTGCCGCTCCCCAGACTTCCTCGGAACTGAAGCCTGGGTGACCTTCCGCAGCTTGTCGAGCAGCTCCTGCTGCGTGCGCGGAGGTCGGCAAGTCGATCTAAAATAATCCAAAATCTTGTCGCAATACGTCTTGTTAAGACGACGGATACGACGAACCGAGACTCCATGCTCTTCATCGTCAGTATCTAATTTCAAGTAAAACGACGGACCGTGTGGTAGCTCATCGCAGAGCTCCTCGTATTTCTGCAAGTGTTCCTCAAAAATTGGTGCAACGGTGTCCCGTAGATGCACAGGTAGTAAGTAACGTAATTTCTCGACCGAGTAATGGTCATCTGCTAAAGTATGCATCATCGCCGCCGAATCCAAATTGAATTGCCGTTGGTCTCGGCCGTCGATGACGAGTTTGAAGTTGTCAGGCTTCAAACTGGAGGTGGGTCGACGGGATCGGCTCAAGTTGCCCTTTTCGAAGGCGTTCGCAACCGTCGGCGATATTCCCCGCGATAATTCCCGTAAAATTTTCGTACTTTCATTCTCAATGTCCGCCCTACCCTCAGTCTCCGTATCGACTCGGGGCGGAGGTTCATTCCCCGTTTCAGTGTACCTTACCGGTTCAGGCGGCCTCACGGGCGTTTCCGGTTCGGGTCGACTCACGGGTCGTTCGCGGCTACTCTCCCGACGCACGTTCGGCTAACAATTCATCGTTCACGACGAAATCGTTCAACCTCTTCGCGAGGGTCTTCGGTCTCGATCTCTTGCTGTAATCATCATGAGCATATCAACTTCTCGTCGAGCCGCTTCCTCTTTCGCTCAGCCCTTTCACGAGCAAAAGCCAGCTAATCGTTCATTTTCGCGACGTCCCGCTCGAGGTCTTCACGAAGTCGACTTCGGGCTGCAGATCCGCGCTCAATAGTAACACGCTCGCCACGATCCGGGTCGTTGGACTCACCGGCGAAAAAATGGCAGTATCCGGAGGCACATCAGGGGCACGTCAGCAACGTCGACTGCCTGGCCTCTCTTAATTCACCTTCCTCGCGGCCTATCTCAGGGGCGGCGGGAAGAACGGGGAGATTCTTCCTCACGCACTGCGTTTATCTCCATACCGTATCAAATCATCGATCAAGAATCTCGAAAACGTCCGGATCCGATCACTCGAAGTAATTCACGTTGATTCCAACAACGCTATATGTCGCTGTAAAAACAGCACTCACGGAATTCCAATCCGCTGGCAATTCAAAAATGCCCGTGGGTAGCGATCCCACCCGCCAAACAGCTTCCACCGTTCAGCTATACCAAAATCAATTCCCGGGAGAATGCGCTGCGATTTCCAACTCGCACGCGTGTTCGTCGTCAATCGGATCGTACGAACACAAACAACGTTCGCGTATATCCTCAACGCAAACCGGTCCAATGGAGCTCCGTGTGCTTGATCAGGGCGCACGTACAAATCCGGACCTTTTAATACAACACGTACGGCAGCACTCGCTCGTCAGCGACCGATGTAGTCGCACGATCTCGTGTCCTCCACCACGCATGGCGGCACAGAAAAACCTTCCCGACCCCCGGGTGACAAAGGGGGTACTCACCGACTCGTCCGAGACCTCACTGAACGAGGAAAACACGGGCGCGGGGTCGGATAAGCTCGCCACACACCTTGCTCACGCTCACCAAGCCTCTCAACAAGATGGAGAGATGGTATATGATAGCAAGGAAAACTACAAGAATACAGCAAGAATGCTTCTCACAAAAGAGAGGTATGATGTCACTAAAAAGATCGGGAAGGGTGTCCCGTTGAACGGGTATCAAGCCTCGAGAGAGGGGGGGTAAGCCTTAGCGGTCAGGAGCTGCCGCCACAGGTGGTCCAGAAGAACCCACAGTGCGGGCACGTTCTCTTGCCCCACAAAAAAGGATCTCGTAAGATCAGCGGATCCGCATTCCCAGACGGTTTATCCGCATCTTGCTTGACTTGTTGATCGGGCCATAGCTCGACCTCCCCGCCCTCGCGGCGGTTTATTCGATTTCGGATTAGGAGGGCCTTGGTCCTTCTCCTCCTCCATCAACTTTCGTAAGTCGTTCTCGAGCCGCGTAATAAGCGCTACCATCGACTTAAAATTCACGTAACTATCAGGATGTCCGCTCCTCATAGTCCGCACACGGGTCCTCAACTCCTTGGACGTCAATCCACTGATAAGCTGGTCGAGGATATCGACATCATCCATCGTGCGGCTGGACACGGAACAAAACTCCAAGGCTTCAGATTGGAATCGGGTACAGTACGTTTGGACGTGCCGCTCCCCAGACTTCTTCGGAACTGAAGCCTGGGTGACCATCCGCAGCTTGTCAAGCAGCTCCTGCTGCGTGCGTGGAGGTCGGCAAGTCGATCTAAAATAATCCAAAACCTTTTTGCAATACGTCTTGTTAAGACGACGGATATGACGAACCGAGGCTCCATGCTCTTCATCGTCAGTATCCAATTTCAAGCAAAACGACGGACCGTGTGGTAGCTCATCGCAGAGCTCCTCGAATTTCTGCAAGTGTTCCTCAAAAATTGGTGCAACGGTGTCCCGTAGATGCACAGGTAGTAGGTAACGTAATTTCTAGACCGAGTAATGGTCATCGGCTAAAGTATGCATCATCGCCGCCGAATCCAAATTGAACTGCCGTTGGTCTCGGCCGTCGATGACGAGTTTGAAGTTGTCAGGCTTCGAACTGGAGGTGGGTCGACGGGATCGGCTCAAGTTGCCCTTTTCGAAGGCGTTCGCAACCGTCTGCGATATTCCCCGCGATAATTCCCGTAAAATTTTCGTACCTTCATTCTCAACTTCCGCCCTACCCTCAGTCTCCGTATCGACTCGGGGCGGAGGTTCATTCCCCGTTTCAGTGTTCCTTTCCGGTTCAGGCGGCCTCACGGGCGTTTCCGGTTCGGGTCGACTCACGGGTCGTTCGCGGCTACTCTCCCGACGCGCACGTTCGGCTAACAATGCATCTCGTTCACGACGAAATCGTTCAACCTCTTCACGTAGGGTCTTCGAGGTCGCAATCTCGTGCTGTAATGCATCATTGAGCATATCAACTTCTCGTCGAGCCGCTTCCTCTTTCGCTTCAGCCCTTTCACGAGCAAAAAGCTCAGCTAATCGTTCATTTTCGCGACGTCTCCGCTCGAGGTCTTCACGAAGTCGACTTCGGGCTGCAGATCCGCGCTCAATAGTAACACGCTCGCCACGGTCCGGAGTCGTTGGACTCACCGGCGAAAAAATGGCAGTATCCGGAGGCACGTCAGGGGGCACTTCAGCAACGTCGACTGCCGCGGCCTCTCTTAATTCACCTTCCTCGCGGCCTATCTCAGGGGCGGCGGGAAGAACTGGAGGAGATTCTCCCTCACGCACGTCTGCGTTTATCTCCATACTGTATCAAATATCGAATATCGACCAAGAATCTCGAAACACGTCCGGATCCGACCACTCGAAGTAACTCACGTCGATTCCAACAACGCTGTCTGTCGCTGTAAAAACAGCACTCGCGGAATTCCAATCCGCTGGCAATTCAAAAATGCCCGTGGGTAGCGATCCCACTCGCTAAACAGCTTCCACCGTTCAGCTATACCAAAATCAATTCCCGGGAGAATGCGCTGCGATTTCCAACTCGCACGCGTGTTCGTCGTCACTCGGATCGTACGAACACAAACAACGTTCGCGTATATTCTCAACGCAAACCGGTCCAACGGAAATCCGTGTGCTTGATCAGGGCGCACGTACAAGTCCGGACCACGTAATACAACACGTACGGCAGCACTCGCTCGACGGCGACCGAGGTAGTCGCACAATCACGTGTCCTCCACCACGTATGGCGGCACAGAAAAACCTTCCCGCCCCCCGGGCGACAAAGGGGGTACTCACCGACTCGTCCTAGCTCACTGAACGAGGGAAACACAAATCGGGGTCGGATATGCTCGCCACACACCTTGCTCACGCTCACCAAGCCTCTCAGCAAGATGGAGAGATGGTATATGATAGTAAGAATGCTACAAGAATACAGCAAGACTGCTTCTCACAAGAGAGAGGTATGATGTCACTAAGAAGATAGGGAAAGGTGTCCCGTTGCGCGGGTATCAAGCCTCGAGAGAGGGAGGGTAAGACTTAGCGGTCAGAAGTTGCCGCCACGGAGGGTAAGCTAGCGGTCAGAAGTTGCCGCCACAGGCGTGGTTAGCGAGTTTGTCCACGACGGTCCGGCGCTTGGGCTCGTTGAAGGCATTGCGTTTGTCTGGCCAGCTTGATGATGACCTGGTCGTTTGTCCCCCAATTCAGGGTAAGGCACAGGTAGGCGCGCGAGCCAAACATTGATCCTCCAAGCCGTATACGGCGACCTCGCGGACTATTTCAACGACCCGCGGCGGCTCTTTCAGCGCGCCATTCTCACGCCCCGTCGAAACGATGTTGTCGATGCTGACAACGCGCGCATGACCGCGGCCTTTTTTTCCCGGAGACGAGGCGTCGGAGTTCTTTTCGGCCGACTAGGTTGGGTCGGAAGACGACGCCTCGCTCTTTACAGTCGAGTTTTCAACTCCCTGACAACCAACGGCATGCTGATTTTGAGCGCGAGCTTAAGGTCTTCGCAACCTCGACCCGTCGCACGGCCACTGCAACGGTACCAGATACATGATCGATCGTGTCGTTGTCACCGAGGCTCCTCCAACCTGTATCCCTTAAGGCCCGCCGACGCCAAACGATCAACAAGAGCCAGGGCCAGACGCCCCGCGAGGTCGGCGTCCTCTTGCCCAAGCCCGTCTTCTGCCACGTCCAGCTCTACGTGGCTATCTGTCGATCTGCAACCCCGAGGATATACTCATCTGGGTCGACGACTCCACCCTACCCCCCCTCCCGGCGTCTACACGCGCACTATAGGTTAACTTACTGGGACCAGGTGGACTTACTGGAACCAGGTGAACTTACTGGGGTTAGAGGTTGAGACTAGGTGAACTTAGTGACCAGGTGAACTTACTGAGACCAAGTGTGAACTTACTGGGGCTTTTAGAGTAAACTCAAAGCTTAGCGGCGTGTGCGGATCAAAGCAGCTTAGATTGGCGGGGGTGAGAGCGACGAGCTCAAAGGAGAGTGGGTGTGGGTTTACGCCGAACTTAATGGGGTTAGAGATTGGGTTTACGCCGAATTTGCTGGGGTTAGAGATTGGGACTAGGTGAACTTAACAGAAACAGGTGAACTTACTGGGGTTAGAGATTGGGAGTAGGTGAACTTACTGGTCTGCACTTGTTTAGGGTGAACTTAACAGAAACAGGTGAACTTACTGGGGTTAGAGATTGGGAGTAGGTGAACTTACTGGTCTGCACTTGTTTAGGGTTAATTTCGAATTACACCCCACATGCATCGTGGATGCTGGCCTAGCTCTGACGTAACACTATTACCCTGTCAATTTTGGTTTCAGATGGCGGATGCCGATTCAGCTGGAGTCACAACTGCCGACGCAGATATCACAAGAAGCAACGATGCTTCTGGGGTGGACACTTGGCCGTGCGAACGAAGTGCCTATCAGATCGGGCATCTCATCGGGCGTGGTGCCTTTGCTAAGGTCTATGTGGCACAATTTGTATCATGTCGTGCTGTCCAACGAGTTGCCTTGAAGGTTATGGATTTGGACAACGTTGCTACGCAGTTGTCAGACATACTTCGAGAGGTGAAAATGATGCGAATGTGTTCTCATGACAATGTCTTATGTTGCCACGCATCTTTCGTGAAAGACAGTGAATTGTACTTAGTCATGCCACTGATGGATAAAGGTTCTTGCCTGCACGTCATGCATGCTGCTAAGAAAAGTGGGCTTTGTGAAGGAATGTCTGAGGAGTGGATCGGCTATGTTTTGGCAGAAGTTCTTAATGGGCTGCATTATCTGCACGAGAACGGGCATATCCATCGGGATATCAAAGCTGGCAATGTTTTACTTGATCCTGCGGGGAAAGTTGCTCTCGCGGATTTTGGTGTTTCCTCATGGTTAGTTCACGGGGGACAGCGGCAACGGAAGGCCCAAACCTTTGTCGGAACACCGAAAAAAGCCGGCGTAAACTATTGTCAAGTCCTGAGGACAAAAATATGCATCTGCTCTTTTCATCAGGTGTTGGATGGCGCCCGAAGTAATGGAACAAGTCGACGGTTACGATTACAAGGCGGATATATGGAGTTTTGGGATCACGGCTCTTGAGCTTGCAAAGGGGTTCGCACCTTACGCATTTTATCCTCCGATGAAGGTTTTGCTGCTAACTATACAAGAAGAACCTCCATCACTGCGGAGTTATTCAACTGAAAAATCTTGCACCGGTAAAAATTGTCTGAGTTCCGCTGCATGTGGTCACATGCAGGTGAATCATTTTCGCGTTCGTTCAAAGAAATGGTCCGCATGTGTTTGCAAAAGGAGGCACGCAAAAGGCCAACAGTACAGACGCTGCTGAATTGCAAGTTTTTCAAGGTTAAATGGTCTGTAGCTCCAGTGGTAGAGCAGCTGCTGAATCATGTTGATAATATTTCGGTAAGTGAACACCGTGAGTCCTGGTACGCTCAACTATGCTCTTTTTCTGTCGCAGTGGAATGTATGGACCTTAAATGAATGTTAATGTTCTCACAGGTGTCTGGAGAATCAGATGTTCTTCATGAGCGCGGGCCTGGGACGTTGCCCGTTCAGGGCCTTCATTTCCAAACATCACCATCTGCAGCCAAAGTCTGTCTTCTGTCTTGAAGCTCACTTTATGCTCATCATTAGCGAACCTCCAGGTTGGCGACAGCGAGTTCACACATGACCCGACAGCCGATGGCCGTGTGGATCTTAGTGTTCTCGTCCACGACAACGAGATCTACGCTGAGAGTAGTCGAGAATGTGTCACTGTCCTTGTTGTGATCTGTGCTTCAAGAGTTTGAGAGAAATTATTTGCTAGGCCGAGTGCAAAACACCATACCAATCTCTTTATGTGAGCACAGGTTCACGATAACCCAAGCTTGGCGTCAGCTGCTGGTAGTGGAGAATACGTTAACGGGACAACTTGGACTTTCGATGACGGTGCGTTGTCGTGCAGTAGATCATCATATCACGCCTGTGAGCCGTTCATCACATTTTTACTTGCCACTTGTTGGATATACTAGTTTATTTCTGGTCGATTGTTTTGTCTGGGTGAACTCGACTGGACTTGTCGCTTGGGTATTAGTTGTGTGGAGTGGTGCCTTCGGAGCATACTGCGTTCAACATGCTGTAAAACCACACAGGACATGAGGTGGTACTCAAATCGGAGTCCTATATTCGACGAGAAATCGATGCGAAGTGCGCGCAAGATGCCCAGGAGTGCGAAGCTATTTTTGATGATTTGGAGGATCTCATGAAGCAACGTGGAGGAGAATGGGATTTCAAAAAAAATCAAGATGTTTGTAATAAGGAGACCGAAGTGAGTTCGTGACATCCAGCTTGATCGCTGGGATAAAAGGCCGCTACCCGCGGCTGTATTGCCTGTACATGCAAGTGCTAGGCCTGTTGCATGTCTGCGTGAAAAACACCGCTGTCGTGGACAACGTAGTGTATTCTTGCAGTGCTGGGACCGATCGATACTCCCAACTAAGAGACAATGCCAGTTGATCTCAAGAAATCCAACCACAAATGGAGAAACTGCGGTGACAACTACGAGCTAAGCCTCGGCCCCAACACGTGTTCATGTCGCCGTGCACTGCCTCTTTTGTGTCTACGACCCCTCTACACATGTTGCTTGTCAAACCGTTCATGTGTTCATACCGGGACCCCTTGTATTCGTAAACAATTCTCGCCAGCGGCCAATCAAGCGAAATATTAACGGGGCATGCTCGTGCGCTCAGTGGTACCGTCGCGTTGCTGGAGACTCACGCGTGCTGGCACTTGAAGCAGTCGGCCGGGCCTGAGCGAGGGGCGGGCACTCTCGACGTGTAGATGCTCGGACGAAGGAGATTGGTGTTGTTCTCTGTCGGTAGGTCATTGGCGATTGTAGGTCTTCTTCGCTTATGGGCCTATTTTTTGAAATTTCACGAGTGTTGCCGCATCACTAATAAGGGCCAGTAGGTTGGAATAGTATGATTTGGTCACGCAGTCCTGGAGCTATATTAGCGCGCTGCGCGTATGGGGCTTTGGTGCACAATTGGCATAATTCCATATGCGCACATTGGCGTAAAACAATGTCATGCGTCTCCGCGATGCATCAGAGGTAATTGGTGGCGGTGCGCCAGGATGCGCCTATTACTGTTGCTGTCGTGAGACTGAGCTAAGGCAGCTAGTAAACCGTTGCCGACGCACACGATAGAGATATATATTTCCCATTTGAGAGAAAGGCGTGTGGCGGAAACTCCCGCCTCCTAAAACTTACCCCTCCTTTAGCCCCCCCCTTATCAGGGGCACCCTACTCCGATCTGATAACTAACTTCAGACCTCTCCCGAGCATGGGAGCCAGGCCGGACCGGCAGGACCCGGTACGGAATCACAGAGGAAAATCACGCAGTTGGGGCAGAGGCGAGGGACGAGGACGGACTTGTTGATGGTGGACCGCCACTGCGCGCGGTCTTGTGCGAGGTCAAGCGTCGCAGGCCGCGGACGTGTTGGTCCACGAACAATCGACCTGTCCGTCGCGTTCTGCCCAACCGAGCGAACCCAACCCAGCGCGGACTTTCCGGGTGCTAACCGGCCAGGCCGGGAGGCGAGCAGGCACCGTCTCACTCCGGGACGTCCGGGGCCGCCGCAGGGAGCAAGCGTGTTAGGCGCCGTCCTCCATCGCAACCAACGGTTAGCGATCGCAGGGTCAGGGACCTTATGATGTCAGTTTTCTCTATGACAGCATCTTCCCTGATTTCTGTGATTCAAGTGTTCTTAATCATAAAGCAACAGCCGATCCTCAAGTTGAGAGGACCAGGCACGGCATGTGTTTGTGGTTGTGTGGCAAGAGAACGGCCTTCCACGTCCAGTGACTCGATCAAGGGCACGGACGTGAGCGGCGAGCCTAGATTTGAAGGTGAGCCAGGTAGGCATAATTTCCTGTTACGCCACAGGTGGTGGAGGAATACGAGATTCGAGCGACCATATCGGTCGCAGCGGACGAGTGCATCTCGCATTCTCTACACGGTCCGGACAAGCCGTGCGCGCCCGGATCAAGCGCGCCGACGAAGAGTTCGAGAGGGACCATCGCCGTGGGAAAGTTCCCCGGCCGGATACGTTAGTCGTTGGAGGTGACGACGCGCGGATCGGTTCGAGCCGACGTGCAACCCGGGTACCGCTGCCGCAGGCGAGCGGAGTGAGATCGCAACTCACTGGAGCATTGATTGCCGGGCAGAGACGGATTCTGCCACCCACTGGAACTGATAGATCAGTCGGTGGAAGACGCACGCGGCGACGATATTACGCGTGACGTGGACGAGTAGAAGTCCCAGAGTCGGAGGAGCACGAGAACGACGACGACCCAACCTTTTTGGACCCGTTCCGACTTTGGCCGATTAGAGCGAGCCGGAGCCGACATGGAGGAAGATGACGCTGCTGACGAGCAGATACGAGAAACCGAACCTTCAAGTCGTCCCGAGGGGACGAACGAACGGCATGATGATGATGATGATGATACTGATGATGATGATGAGGAAGAAGAGCTGAACTACAACGGCGATGAACCGCCGAGGGCGCCGCCGGCGAGGCAACCGGCAGCCCATCCAGAACGTGCGCGAGATGATGAACCACCGAACGTTGCAGAGATTTACGAAGCCCATTTACGCGAGATACGCCGAGAAAATAAGCGCGCACAAGAGATCCTCATCCAGCTGATAGAAGAAGAGAATATACGGCGTGAATGGCTACACCAGAAGAAGATAGAAATAATGCAAGAGCAACTGCGGCACGAACACGCTCGATTAGATAAGATACACGAGCAAGTACGATGGTGGACCCGCGAGAGGGATGAATTGCGTACGCCGAGTCGCTCGAGGCGAGTGAGCAGTCCTGAGGGAGAATCCCGAGCCTCGGAGGAACTGCCGCCTACGCGAACGCGCGCGACAGTTAGGACGTCTCGCGAGACGACGACGAGTCGTCCGAGATGACCGAAACGTCGTTAAACTACGAGCAAGAGCCATCCAAGTCGAAGGAGCTCACCCAAACCAAAATCCCCACAGGATCGGTGAATCTGACCGAAGCGTCGTTAAACTACGGGCCGAAGCCAACAGCCGCTTCTGACCCGGTGTCACCGTTTGTGGCACGATATAATTGGTCGTCAGCTGACACAACCCTTGGTTTTGACGACGCGCCGGAGTTATGTTTGAATCCGATTTACGAGCCCCGTGCAGCCGAGGACGCCCAATGGAATGGACCCGCCGCTGCTACGCTCGATGCTATGAGTCTACCTCCGGACATTCAAGTGGATGACACTTCGTCTCCACGAACTTCGTATCCACGATCGATCAACGATGCGTCGCAGAGGATTATCTCGAATGATAAGCGCGCACCTGTTTACACGCCCATCTAACGTCAAGTGCAATTTTGTGGCCATTTCTTGACGGATATGACGTCGGGGACGACGCCTTCTTCTTTTGCAGCCCCCCCCCCCCGACGAACCGATTGCAGACGTTTTTGCAGACGTTTTTTCAGCCCCCCCCGACGAACCGATTGCAGACGTTTTTGCAGACGTTTTTGCATATGTTTTATATAGGCCGAGTGAAACGGCCGAGAAAATGGATACGAAAGCGGAAGAGGTGAAGAACCTTATAACGCATGAACCGCCTTTGGAGCTCTGTGAAAGCCCCGGCGTATTACTCACGAACGAAGAGTTCAAAGATTTTCAGCCTGCATATGATGATGGCTATGTGATAAAGAAAGATCCCGAACAGACTATGAGGGATGAGTATAGCTGCCGCCCAGAATCGAATTTGGATGGGACGATCAGCATGGATAAGAGGAAGATGAGCGTACCGACGATATGGATACGAGCTCACTGTTTCCTAAGGAAGAAACCGCCAGAGCGGAAAGAAGTGCGATTCCGACCCCGAGGCATGGAATTATTCGCCAACGGAGAGTTAATTTACGTTTGGTCGGAGTTTTGGCAAGAAGACGACGCATGTGTCGATGTTTCGATAGACGAGACGATTGAGGCAGTTCGGATAGGCTTGGGAGCACCAGTCGCCTACAGGGACGATCCAGAGATACTAGGACCTGCCGAACCGACGCCAGAGAGAGACAAAGATAACAAGAGCCCCAGTCGAAGTTCGCGCCGGCACAGACGACGCCGATCGCGCGACGACGAAGACGACGGAGGCCGATACCAATATAATTTGGGTTCTTTGAGCGCTACGCTCGCGTTTACGACCCCTTGCGGTCAACAGTTACCATTAGGAGTGATGATGTACCCGGACACGGACACCCGCTCCGACGACGCAGCCGACGCCCTTGCCGCGGCCGCATTCGAAGATCGTGCTCGCCCGCCGCCGGACGAGCCACCCAACGAAGTGCTGACCGATCGTCGGTCTTTGGCACGGATTTACGAGGAGATATCGGGCGATGAACCCGGCGAATCGAGCGATGAACTCGAAGCTCCACGATACTGGGAAGGCGATTCGGAATCGGAAGACGAAGAAGCCGCACCTGGTGAACCAGTGTCATCGATTACGTTACTTGACGAGTCGTCCAAGGACGACCCACCGTTTGTTTTTGACGAGGAAGCCCTCGACGCTTTCGGCCTATCTTTGGATCCTCCCGAGATGACCTTTGGCGACCGGACTGGCAGTGAGCCAGACATGGGTTTCTGCAGCGAGAGTACGAATGATCATTCGACAGAGGGGACGATGACCATTGCGAGTGATGCAGAAGACGACCTTACGATAGAGTTGACGTCGGGGACGACGCCATCTTTTCCTGCGGACCCCCCCGAAACGGTTTCGGTTACGACGGATCGAGCCACGGATACGCCGCCGGAAGAAAAGGATAAGAAATCGCATAATGCGTCGGACGAGAAGCCACGTGCACGGGCCGAAGACGGAAGGGACGCTTCTCCAATTGAGCAATGCCCGGACTTGTCACCGCCAGAAGAATAGAGCAGTGACGGTGTTTCCGGAGTCGAGCCGAACCCGACCGAAAAAGATTGAGGTAAGAAGAAGATTCGCAGCGTTCTCGATTGGGACGAAGATGAGCCGACGTGGAACCTGCAGGATTGGTGGACGAGAACTCGGAACTTCTTGCTAAAGAAGCCACCAGAAAGGCCGCTCAGCTACGGAATCGAAGCAGCAGCCGACACGGAACCGATCGGCGCCGACTGTGACGATCAACCGAAGACGAATGAATCTACGGACGCATTCTGGAAAGACGAAATGAACGAGTTATGGGAGAGGTCCTTTGCTTCCGAGAACGCCGAAGACCGGAGTCCCCTACCAGCGTTGATTCCCTCCGAGATTGTCATGGAGGAAGAGCGGAAGCCACCAGTTAAAGAGGCTGCCGCGAGCGCTGCGTCGATGACGCCGACGACAGATGATACGGGAGCTCAAGCCGCGGTGTCGATGCCCAACCCCGGCGACGAGCGAGTCAGAGCCCAATGTTCTCACACTTCGTTACCGCAGCGAGATGGCAGGACTATCGAAGATGATTTGGTTACCCTCCGTTGTTTGGATACGGATACTCTTGCGTTTATGGCCTGTCACATCTACAGGAATCGTGACGGACCGAAATTCTCGACGACCATCGGTGTCGACGGAATGGCAGATGTTTCTTATATTTGCCGCGAAATGGTCAGAAAGTTGGCCAAAGATAAGTTGATTTTCGATGAAGGCGAGCTTCCGATTAAGCGCAAGCTGTACAGATCGGGGTTGAATACGACGATGATCTATCGTTGGATCGCGATCCGGGTCGCTCTCGCCGATGACATCGCCGCCCCCATTGTCGCTATTGTGGCCGAAACCAACTATCTGTTCCTGTTGGGAGGGCGCGATATCCGAGTTTTAGGGTGCCGTCATGGACTACCCCCACGATCGGATCTGTTTTTATCGAACCCGAGTCGTCTACGGACGCAATAAGATTAAAGTCAAGGGTGAACGAGTCGATGCACCCATTGTGACCTTTCGATCTGTTTACGATCGAGACCCGATAACCGTGCCGATTTACAATCATGAGAACGACGCCTTTCGGCAGTGTCTCGACCTGGTCAAGACTCGAGTTTACGCTCGTCTGGGCACGATTAAAGATCTCCGCAGCCCGCCGCCAGAACAAGCGGTAGCCTTGACGAAGCGGGGACATTCTACGACCAAACTCTCCCCAGCTCCGGGAGAAGCCGCGCAGGAAGTTGTCGCTTACGTTGCGCGCACGCTACACATCGAGCACGGTCTGACTTACAATTTACCGGTTGTTTTGTCGAAGCTTATGGAAAAAGGACAGGTCTTCGTCGCTACGTTTGTTGAAAACGAGCAGTTGGGAGTTGTCGAAGGGATGTGTTCTTCTTGCGAAGAGCACGACAGGTCATCTGCTCGCGTGGCTGTTACTTCCCTGCAAGAAGTGCCAACGGTCGTCACTCAAGGCGAGGTTCTCGCAATTGGCGACATCGTTCGGCACGAAGATGAGTTGAGCGACGATCAACGAGCTCACGAAAGAATGTGAAGAAGGGTACGACAAGAGGAGCCTTTCTTTCACCGTTTCCGTCGCTAGTCACTTGACGCGCTGCGACGCATCTCCCCCGCCGATGTTGCTGAGCACGGCGCAGAAGGACGCTAAAGCCGCTGCTATGGACGAGTCCTCCCCCAAACGACCCAAGAGAGACGACGATTTCGCTCGATGGTCTGAAGAAGATGAAAAGAAGTGCCGCGAGATCACCGAAGTGGAGATCCGCCGCCTATACGAAAAGGTTCAATGGCTTCCAATCACTTATCGTAAGGTGGTAATGCTGTTCAGTGGAGCCGGAGGCAGCACTTTAGGTCTCCAACGAGCCAACCAAATGTGTGGGGCGTCGTTTCGAGTCGTACTAGCACTCGATGCGACGGACACCGCCAACAAGATTCACCGCAAGAACTTTCTGAATATTCCTGTGGTGCAGCACACGCTTTGTGGTCGCTATGTTACAACCTTACGGTTGATCGAATCTTATTTACCTTACGCGGAATGGTCGTCGTCGCTGTGCATCGCGTCGCCGCCCTGCGTACACTCCGATCTGTGCAACTTGACTTCCAGAGATGTTGGGAAGGGAGTCACTGCCACCCACTGGACAATGAAACTATGCAAGATGGCTGGTTTCTTCATGTGGTTGATAGAGCAGGAGGCCTCGATTATTTCTTACGTTGCGCGTTTGCACCCTTATGTGTACCTCGTCAATTTTTACGACATAACGCCCAGTTTGATGAGCTGTCGCGTGCGATTGTTGGTTTCCAGACACCCGCTCCATTTGCGCGCTGTCCCCGAGACCTGCAAGATTATGCAACCAGAGTTCGCCGCTGCGCTTGGCTACACAGACGAACGGCATTTACTTCAGATGAGCAATTTAGTTAGCACCCGGAAAGTCCGCGCTGGGATGGAGTTCGCTCGGGTGGGCAGAACGCGACGGACAGGTCGATTGTTCGTGGACCAACACGTCCGCGGCCTGCGACGCTTTTGCACGACCTCGCACAAGACCGCGCGCAGTGGCGGTCCACCATCAACAAGTCCGTCCTCGTCCCTCGCCTCTGCCCCAACTGCGTGATTTTCCTCTGTGATTCCGCACCGGTTCCTGCCGGTCCGGCCTGGCTCCCATGCTCGGGGGAGGTCTGAAGTTAGTTAGTTAGCTAGAACATTTTAGGATCATCACGAGCAGCGACAGACGCAGCTTGTACCGTTACGCGCGTCCCACTTCGCATAGGACCGCACCGTTCCATTACAGATCTCTGAATCTGAAAATGACTTCGGAGTTGCTGACGATGCCCCTTGATTTTGATTGGGCCGGCTTCTCCAGGACGACCTCGTTGAAACACTTGGCGTCCGTCGTGCCACCAGACACAATTGCTTTATTCGCACTCGATATGCACAACTCTGTGACCAAGGATTTTCACTTGAGCGGCGAGGCTTTGCCGTCCGCGTTGAGTCCTGCAGACCGACCGTTTGATTATTATTTGCAAATTAATGAAACCACCCTTCGTCACGTACAAGTTCCGCTGTTAAACACGCGCACACGTGTCGTAAGAAGGGTGTCGACTGATGATCTCCAAGATCGCACCAAATGGAAACCTCCAGAGGTGCCGTTGCTTCCGCCTGCAACAGATGAGCCGGGGACGTCTCATGCCTCTTCTGTTGCCCCCCCCCGACAACCAAATTTGGAAGTTCCGCCAGATCCGGAGCGAGATCGGAAACCGAAGATTAGGAGCGAGCCGAGTGTTCGTGTCGAAGGCGAGAAGATCAACAAAAAGCCACCCGGAAGTGAGACTAAAATATGAGAAAAGTTCGATGTGCCATGGAAAGATGCGCCGCGCGATGCTGATGGTGCACCGCTGCCGCAAAATCCCGAGCATGTCAAGGATAACCCCGTGATGAAAGTGAAGATTCCTACGAAGGAAGAAGTTGACAAGGTTGTTCAGGAGCTTGGAATTCCTGACAACCCGCACTTAGATGACGATGCGAAGCTGATGCTCCGTCACTGTGTGCAATATTCTTGGGCCTTTTTCGACCCGATTATAAGACCTGTAGACTCACCTCCTGTGTCTCTACGATTCAAAGACGCTAATCCGCGACCGATTAAGATGACGCCCTACCGACTGACGCCTGCGAAGCTCGATTGTCTCCGCAAGCAGATCAGTGAGTGGTGTCGGGATGGAGTCATTCGCCCGGCCAACTCACCTTGGGGCTTTCCTGTGTTGATGCTTCCCAAGAAAGGAGCTGAGATTGGAACGTCAAACGCGTTCCGTGCTGCAGTTGACTTACGTCAGCTCAACGATCAATTGGTCAATGGCAGTTGGCCGAACATTCGACAAGACGATGCTTTAGCTTTTCTCGCCATGCGACGCTGGCGGACATGCATTGATATTAGATGGGGATACCACAACCTTCGTCTGGATCCGGCAGCGCAAGACGCTGTCACGATGGTTAGCCCACTTGGCGCTCATAGTTTCTTGCGATTACCTCTAGGTGTGAAGACGGCCGGAGCTCTTTTCTGCAAGCAAATAGCGAGTGACCTTTCGAAATGGATGTATCGAGACTTGGTTGCGTTTGTTGACGATATTATGATGGGATCCGACGATCTTCATCGACATTTACAAGTTTTGATCGAAGTTATGTGTCATTTGGCACAGAGAGGGTACAGCGGTCGAACCGCAAAGTTCCACCTTCTCAAGGATGATATAGAATTTCTGGGACACATTTCGACCCCAGAAGGCTTGAAGCCGAATCCGAAGACGCTGGAAGCACTGCAGAAGATGCCGATTCCAGGTACTTTGCCGAATACTTATCCGAAGACCCAGATGCGCTCTTTCATCGGCATGAGCAATTACTGCCGGCGATATGTGAAGAGCTACTCGAAGATCGTGGAACCGCTGAGACGATTATGCCTCGAAGGCGTGAAGTTCGAGTGGACGCCCGAGTGTCAAAAGGCTCGGGATACGATTATTGAAGCTTTGGTTGATTCCAGAGGAGTCTACCACTCCGATTATGATCTGCCCTTTCAGATCAATCCGATGCTTTCAAGGACGGACTTGGAGCATATCTCTTCCCGATTGTCAAGTCAAGGACAAGGCAGGAAGAGTGACTCGAGAAGAACGAGTGATTGAATACTGGAGCCGAGCCGTGCCGAAGGAGATGCGCAATTATGAGCCCCGTCGGCTAGAGCTGCTGGCAGTTATCCTTTCTCTGGAGCACTTTCGAGCCTATATCGAAGGGCACCGGACTGTTTTGGAGACCGATCACCGAAATTTGACGTTTTTACGTAAGGCGACGCATTCGTCTGGACAGCTTGCTCGTTGGGCGATGCGCCTCGCCAAATTTTACCCTGAACTTGGTTACAAGCCGGGAAAGTCACCGGGAATGAGTGTCCCTGACTGTCTCTCCCGCAACCCGATAGATCATGTCATCGAGACTGACGAGTTTGGAGAACCTTCGAACCACGCTTATTTGGTGTTCCAAGAGCTTCCCCGACCTATTGATGACCAAGGAATTCCTGTTTCCGGCTGTCACTTCATATTGTCGTTTGTTACGACCGAACTACCGGAAGACGAAGAAGAAAATCCCGAAAAAGATCCGATGAGATTGACTACGTCTCGCGCTACGAGACAACGTCGGAAGAACCGTGTGCGCGATGAGCCGCGGGTCTTCAAGGACGCAGCCGCCTACAAGGATTATATCGATAAAACTCCCGATAACACGACGCTCGATGAGATCGCACGTGAGCAAGAATCTGATGCTACTTGCGAGGATATTCGCTATCGGATGGCCCAAGGTCATACGTCGCGACGTTACCGAGCGAACGAACGATATGAAGTTGTGAAAGACATTCTTTACCGCATTTCTGCTGATTTGCACCCGATGATTGTGGCCCCTGCCACGTTGCGCAAGCGCATTATTCGACTCTACCATGACACTCCGGTTAACGGTGGTCATATGGGACGTCACAGTACTGTCCAGGCTATCCAATAACGATTATGGTGGCCTCACATGTCGAACGAAGTCGGAGTCTTCGTTGCTGAATGTTTAGTTTGCCAGAAAGCTCGTACACCTGAGCCGAAACGAGCTGGACTCTTGCAACAGCCTGTCTACGATGGTGATGGCGCTGTTCTATGCATGGATTTATTTGGACCATTGTCCAGCGCTGGTCCCGAGACGTATCTTCTAGTATTTTTTGATCCGTTCTCGCACTTCTTGATTTTGGATGTTTTGAACGACAAGACTGCTGAATCCATTCTTGAGTCATTTGTCACTAACATCCTCCTCAAGGGCTACGTGCCCCAGATGATTCGTACCGACAACGGTAAAGAGCTCGTGAACAAGTTGATGCGCGAGTTTTGCCGTCACTTCAACACGCGATACCAAACTACGATCCCCTATCATGCCCAGTCGAACCCTGCTGAGCGTGTGAACCGATTTATCACGGCCTTCCTCCGTGCCTGCCTCCAGGGCCGGAACATCACGGATTGGCCCGACTTTGCCCATTATATTGCGTTTTGCTACAACCGCAAGTTTATTCCAGGCACGCAGATTTCTCCCTTTATGCTACGCCCGAACCGTCAGCCGATGTTGCCGACCGATTCAGCGCTTATGGATTTCGATACCAGACTGTTGCCAAAGACTCGCTCTGATGCAGTCGCTGAAGCTCGTGGACGATTGAAGTATTATACGAAGATCGTCCACGAAGCTCGTGATAATGCTTTGAAGAAACAACGACTGGCTTACAACGCCGATTATGTCGATGTCGAATACAAGGAAGGATCGCATGTTTTGCTTTACATTCCTTTCCTGAAGAACGAGCTTCGACCGGAATGGCGATGACCGTTTATTATCAAGGAACGCCTTTCCCCGCTCGCCTATAGGATTGAGTCTCTCGACTCTCCGCCCGAAGAACGACATGTTCATGTTAGTCAGATCACGCCTGTGATGGTTCCCCCGATCGTTGATCAAGCAATCCGCAAACCCGAAGAAACCTTCCGTGATGATTATCAGCACGGTAAGTTTGTTGTTTTCCGGATTCCCAAAGGAAGCGCTCTGATTGGCGCAAGAAGATTTATGTTGCCGAAGTTTACGAGCCTTACACTTACCAGAATGATCGTGTTGCTCTACATATCTATTCCGATTTGGGTCCGAATGATGATGCTGCTTATTTCAAGCCGACCTCTCACCTTTCGAACCGCAAACTCAAGCCTGAGTACAAGGACGTTGACGGTCGCAGTTTCACCGACAAGTCCAAGATCTCACCCAGCACAACTCCTGGTGTCACGGATTTCCCTCCGCACGAGATTGATGTGTTGGTCCCCAAGTTTACTTTATGCAGTGGTCGAGTTCGAGAACCGATCATCACCCGCGTTTACAAGAAGATTCGTTCACGAGATGCTCGTAAGGCGAAGCCGCGCTCCTCGCGCTAGCCGCTCGCTGGGGCAGCTCGTATTCTCACCAGGGGAGTCCTGTGGCGGAAACTCCCGCCTCCTAAGGCTTACCCCTCCTTTAGGGCCCCCCTTATCAGGGGCACCCTACTCCGATCTGATGATGTCAGTTTTCTCTATGACATCATCTTCCCTGATTTCTGTGATTCAAGTGTTCTTAATCATAAAGCAACAGCCGATCCCCAAGTTGAGAGGACCAGGCCTGTCTGGCTGAGGTAGCCGTGCTGGTAAGATTCCAGCGGGTGCGCATAACTCTGGTGAATGCTGACATTGGCTTGTGCCTGATCTGAAGTCGTGCAGGGAAGCGAGATCGTCTGTGCTTTTGCGGATTGCAGCGACAGGGGCGAGTCATGTGCCTGGGAGGCTAGAAGGCGGCCTTTGTCTTCCAGAGGCGAAGGGAGCAAGCAGAGCTGTAGCTTCATCTCGTCGTGATCAGATAGGCGCAATGAGCTGGTGCGCGTGATCGTGGTGCGCTTACCTGTATCTTCATGATGTACTCGTGTGTCCTGCGGTGGTGCTTCTGCGAGCGGGACATATCTGAAGGACTGATCCATCGGACGGGGTGCATCAGCTATGAATGAGGCAGAAGCCAGTAGCAGTGCAAGGTCGGGAGACAGAACGTGTGCGTGGTCGAGCAATTGAGCGTTGGACCTGGGCATTGTCTGCATAGTCCGGAACCGTGCTGTGCAGTTGGTTTGCTTTGTCTCGTCTGCTACATCAATGGGCTGACTGGTGTAGCTAGCTTTTGTGGTCTTATGTTTCGTCTTTTTGTCCAAGAGAGACTGCGACATAGTAGTCGTTGCTATGTGCGAGACTAGAAGTAGCTGTTGAGCAGCTGTTGAGAGCCGAGTGCTATCTTGTCTGGCAGTTTCTGTTGCTTTGGAGTTCCAGAGACATGATTGCGCAGCTTCAGACGTCTTGGCATTGGGGATTGCCATAAAGTAACTCGTAAGTTCAAAGTCGGACGTCGGAAAATGCATCGAAAGACCTGTGAGGTCACCAATTGAAATACGCCCTCGTAAGGCGTGCGCGACTTGGTGCGGGCGCGATCGACTTAAGTTGGTGATCGGAAGGTCGTGAGACACGTGGCGGCGCGGAGCGTCGGTGGAAATGACGAGTGTCTTTGTGTTAAAGGCGGTGACGTGGAGAGCATCGAGAAGCGTGTCATGCTCCAAGAGCAAAAGCGCGTGATGCGGGTGGTCTCGGTGCCAAAAGGGGTGTGGTTCGCGGCTGACCTGTCTGCAAGGTAGTGCAGATGGGCGCGTGAGTTGAGATCCCGTGGTGGAGAGTATCCGACCTGGAATGCTTGGGGTCCAGTGTGGGAAATCGAAAAAGGGGATCGCCGAAGGAGAGTGCAGTAGAACCAAGGGCGATGGAAGGGTCAGTCATGCTGGGTGCATCCTCAATGGCGGAGGTGCGGGGACCAGAGCAGTGAGTGCCGTAGTGACCAGGGTTGCCCATAGGCGTGTAGTGTAGTCGAAGGTGCGGGCATGTGACATGCGTCCTCGAATGAGGAGTGACGTGCCGAGCGATAATACGCTTTTGAGGGAGGCAACGTGCGTGACTTGGGTGCATGTTTGTGGTGGAGCCGGCAGCTGGCGTGGAACATTTGTTGTACATTCCAGTTATGCGAAAATGCTGACAGAAGCGGATCAGGTGGAGCGAGTCTGTGCATTGTGCGCGGAGAATGTCACCCGAGAGCGCAACATCGATTTTCCGGAGGCAGCGCAAGCGTGTGGCGTCCAGAAGAGAGCCATGCAAGGGGACATAAAGGACCGAAGTGGTTGAATAGAAGCGTGCGTGGTTTGCGGCTGATCGGGCCGTTCAGAACTCTCGAAATCTTTGTCTGTTACTGCAGCCATGGGGAAAGCTTTCCATCAGCTTGGTCGCGGTGAGACATAAGGGTCGGCAGCCGAAAGGAGTGTGTCCTCTGACTGAGAGTTGGGGAGCGGGTGTTCATGTGCTGCGACTGATGCTCGTGCGATGACATCCATCGAATCGCAGCACGGTGGTCGCAGATGGGTCCATGCAACCTGCTGAGCAGTGTCATCCAGTGCATCCGGCCGAGAAGGTGGATGGTGGGTGCAGCAGCGAGCGCCGGTGAGCGGCAGTGCGCGCCTGTCGTTAGTGAGAGAAGGCAGCGAGGTGGAACCAGCTTCGAAGTGATCGGGAGCGGCTGATCGATAGATATCGAACAAGGCGGGAGTGCCTGGTGAATCTGAGCTGATACCTGCAGGTGCGGTGAGTTCCTGCGAGTATGTTGACCGTGGGACCGTTGACAGCGTGTCTTGTCCTTGTGGGTACGGCATTGCGGGGGCATTGGTGATGGTGCTTGGATCAGGTGGCTGATCTGGAATGGTCGGGGAGACCATCTTCGAGGCTAGTGAAGTCGGTCTTGCTTCTTCGCTGTATGCATCATACGAGGGGGCTGAATCCGAGTGGATGTTGTCAGTAGCCTGCGGCTCTTGTGCCTGGGGCATTGAACACGGTGGCGCCATGGGTCTATGAGTGTGGCTGCCATAGTCGATGTAGGCGTAATACTCGGGAACATCTCGAAGTGTCTTGTTCTTTGACTTGTCGAACAAGGGAACGAGGTGGCTTGGTGTTCCTTCGGCAAGACTGCTTCCTGGGCCGTTGTGCCCGAAGAGAGAAGAAGCCCTTGTGCATGTCTTGGCAGCATGATGGTGATCATGACCATCAGGGAGAGAGCTGTCTGTTGATAATTCGGAATTTGTCGACTCTTGATCTACGTTGTTGTGCTTCTTGGTTTCTCTTTGCACGTCGACAGGACTGCTGTCGAGACCGTTGTGCCCGAAGAGAGAGGATGCCTTGATGCATGCTGTGGCAGCTTGATGGTCGTAGATAGAGCTGTCTGTTGCTGATTCCGAAGTTGTGGGATCTTGATGTTGGTGGTCTTGTTTCTTGGTGTGACTTACGTGAAGAACGTCGCCGATGCGGGGATGTGGTCGAGTTGGAATGAGCCAGGTGGCTGAGAAGGCGAGCGGGTGCAAAGGGGTTGGGGGGGTGCCAGATAGGCGAAGAGTGATTTGGCAGAGGAGGAGGGGCCAGAGATGGCGATGGGTTGAGAACAGATAGGCGGAGCGGGGGGTGAACCAGGAGAACCAGGTCCGGGGCATCCGTGGAGGTGGTGATGATACTCGGGGATAATCGGGAGAGAGGCATTGGAGGTTGGTTCGGATGGGGATGAAGGTAGGTTGTGAATGGGAAAGGAGGTAAAAGATGCGATGCAGCATCTTTGGTGGGGTGGGTGGCATCCAAGGAGGTAAGAGTGGTTTGGAGAATGCCGTTGGTTTCGAAGTGGGAGTTGCGAATGTCAGCGTGGGCAGTTTCGAGTGCCTTGAACAGGGTGTGTGTTAGGTGGAGTTCCGCGTGGGTCGAGACGAATTCGTCAGCTTGGATGGCGAGCAGGGCAGTGGCGAAGGCTAGGGCAGCGTCGGTGATGGCGACTTTGGCGGCTGTGGAGGACAAAGCGTCGTCCTTGAGAGTGAGCGTGGCCTTGGTTGCGGCCAAGTCGGCGGTCTGGGAGTGGAATGCAGCCTGAGCGATGGCCAACTCGCGTTGGAGCGCAGACGGAGGTGCATTGGAACTTTGAGAAAGAAGGTGGAGTGTTGCTTGGGTGGAGACGGGGGAATGGTCGTAGCCGTGGAGTGCGTAATCACGCGGGTGGAGATGAAAATCGGGGGGACAGCGACTTTCGAAAGGTGATGAAGGTCGGTCAGGAGGGTCCGATGGTTGGGCGGCAGTAGCTTGAGCCGCGGCAGTAGCTGGGGTAGTAATGGAAGTGCCAGGGCCGTCGTGGCCGTAGGTGGCATGGTCATCGGGAAGGGACTGAGTGTTGCGGCGAAGGGGTTGACGAGGATGTTGGGGAACTTGAATAGATGGTGAAGGTGGAGTCGCCGATAGTGGGGAGTTAGGCTCCAGTGAAGGAGGTGGAGGCTCCGGTGGAGTTGGTGGAGTGAAGGGAGTAATGCTTAGTGGTGGTGGTGGAGTGTTCAACATCGCTGGTGCGATATTCGAGCAAGGTGGAGTGTCCTCGTGAATGTGGGGTGTGCCAGGTTGAGGAGTAACCCTGGCTATGCCTGGGTCCGGAGGGAAGGCAGTGGGGCCCGAGACTTTGTTTGCCGTGGGGTGTTTGACATCCGGTGGGGTTGACGGCAGAAGATGGGTGTTGTTCATGTTCGAGAACGTGTTGAACAGCAGGAGGGGGGGGTGACCATCGAGATGATCGGGTCTTGGGTCGCGACTTCGTGAGAAGTTTGCTCGAGGGGGGTTGCCGTATGAACAGCTGGTGGAGAAGCTTGTTCAAGTTGCTCGTCCTGGTCGAGTTGCTCGTCTTGAGCTTCGATTCTTGCGGCGAGCGCAGCATGTTCGGCAGCGTGTTTGGCTCTGAGATCAGCAAAAACAGTGTCGATCCGATTAGAGAAGTCATCTAGGTGCTGTTGCCAGAGAGCTTGGAGCTCTTGTGGTGTAGCGAATTGCTTCGCTGATTCCAGACTCGGGACTTGTGGGTCGTGAGTCGCCATCGTTTTGGGGTTGCTTTTTGCGCTGTTGTTGGTTGCCTTTCGCACTTTTTCACACTTTTTCACCAGTAGCAAGCGATGAGACTTGACTACGGTCTTAGAAACTTCAGGAACTTCAGGAGATTGCTCTTACCTGGAAATCCTGGGTCTTTGTCCGAGACGTCGATCGAGATCGATGTTTTTCGGAGGACGTTTCTCTACCAGTACCCGACTGGGTCCAAACCTAGAGAACAGTAAAAATCACTGTGCCCCTGGTAGAGAATGGTGGCAGTGGTAGTGCCACTCTGCTTGTCCTGTCCTCTTACGACACAAAGAGCGGCACGGTGTGCGACACAGCGATTTGTTGTTTATTGGGTGTGAGTGTAGGGGGGTCCTAACCCTAAATGGAATTTTGTATCTCTAATGATCACCATCATGGTGCACATGCACAAGGGCTTCTTCTCTCTTCGGGCACAACGGCCCAGGAAGCAGTATTGCCGACGGAACGCCAAGCCACCTCGTTCCCACTTTCGATAAGTCAAAGAACAAGACACTTCGAGATGTTCCCGAGTACTACGCCTACATCGACTATGGCAACCACACTCAAGGACCCATGGCTCCGCCGTATTCAAAGCCCCAGGCACAAGAGCCGCAGGCTACTGACAACATCCCCTCGGATTCAGCCCCCCGGTCTGGCGCATACATTGAAGAAGCAAGACCAACTTCACTAGCCTCGAATATGGTCTCCCCGACCATTCCAAATCAGCCGCCTGATCCAAGCGCCATCATCAATGCCCCCGCTATGCCGTATCCACAAGGACAAGACACGCTGTCAGCGGTTCCACGGCCACCATACTCGCAGGAACTCACCGCACCTGCAGGTATCAGCTCTGATTCGCCAGGCACTTCCGCCTTGTTCGATATCTCTCGATCAGCCGCTTCCGATCACTTCGCTGGTTCCACCTCGCCGCCTTCTCTCCCCGAAGACAGGCGCGCACTGCCGCTCACCGGCGCTCGCTGCTGCACCCACCATCCACCTTCTCGGCCGGATGCACTGGATGACACTGCTCAGCAGGTTGCATGGACCCATCTGCGACCACCATGCTGCGATTCGATGGATGTCACCGCACGAGCAACAGTCACAGCACATGCTCGCCCGCTCTCCACCTCTCAATCAGTGGACGCATTCCTTTCGGATGCCGACCCCAATGTCTCACCGCCACCAAGCTTTTGGCAAGCCTCCATCATGGCCGCAGTCACAGACACGGATTTCGAGAGTTATGAACGCTCCGATCAGCCGCAAACTATGCACGCTTATATTGCGACCATTTCGGTCCTTTATGTCCACTTGCGTGGCTCTCTTCTGGACGCCACACGCCGACGCTGCCTCCGGAAAATCGATGTTGCGCTCTCAGTAGACATTCTCCGCGCGCACTGCACAGACTCGCTCCACCTGAACCGCTTCTGTCAGCATTTTCGCATAACAGGAATGTACCACGAATGTTCCATGCCAGCTGCCGGCTTCGCCGCAAACATGCACCCTAGTCACGCACGATGCCTCCCTCAAAAGCGTATTCTCGCTCGGCACGTCACTCCTCATTCGAGGAAGCATGTCACATGCCCGCACCTTCGCGTGCACTACACGCCTATGGACAACCCTGGTCACTACGGCACTCGCTGCTGTGGTCCCCGCATCTCCGTCATTGAAGATGCACCCAGCAAGACTGACCCTTCCATCGCCCTTGGTTCTACTGCACTCATCTACTACGACCCCAGCAAACTGGCACTCTCCTTCGGCGATCCCCTCTTTCGATTTCCCGCACTGAACCCCAAGCATTCCAGACCGGATACTCTCCACCACGGGATCTCAGCTCACGCGCCCATCTGCACTACCTTGCATACAGGTCAGCCGCGAACAACACCCCTCTTGGCACTGACTTCGGACCACCCGCATCACGCGCTTTTGCTCTTGGATCATGACACGCTTCTCGATGCTTTCCGCGTCACCGCCTTTAACACCAAGACACTCGTCATTTCCACCGACGCTCCGCGCCGCCACGTGTCTCACGACCTTCCGATCACCAACATAAGTCGATCGCGCCCGCACCACGTCGCGCACGCCTTTCGAGGGCGTATTTCAATTGGTGATCTCAAAGGTCTTTCGGTGCATTCTCCGACGTCCGACGTTGAACTTTCGAATCACTTTATGGCAATCCCCAATGCCAAGACGTCTGACGCTGCGCAACCATGTCTCTGGAAATCCACAGCCACAGAAACTGCCAGACAAGAAAGCAATCAGCTCTCCACAGCTGCTCAACAGCTACTTATAGTCTCGCACATAGCGACGACTACTATCTCGCAGTCTCTCTTGGACAAAAAGACGAAACATAAGACCACAAAAGCTAGTACACCAGTCAGCCCATTGATGTAGCAGACGAGACAAAGCAAACCAACTGCACAGCACGGTTCCAGACTATGCAGACAATGCCCAGGTCCAACGCTCAATTGCTCGACCACGCACACGTTCTGTCACCCGACCTTGCACTGCGACTGGCTCCTGTCTCATTCATAGCTGATGCACCCCGTCCGATGGATCAGTCCTTCAGATATGTCCCGCTCGCAGAAGCACCACCGCAGGACTCACAGGTACATCACGAAGATAGGTAAGCGCACCACGATCACGCGCACTAGCTCATTGCGCCTATCTGATCACGACGAGATGAAGCTACTTCGCTCGCCCCCTTCGCCTCTGGAAGACAAGGCCGCCTTCCAGCCTCCCAGGCACCTGACCCGCCCCTGTCGCTGCAATCCGCATTAGCACAGACGAGATCGCCTCCCTGCACGACTGCAGATCAGGCACAAGCCAATGTCAGCACTCGCCAGAGTTATGCGCACCCGCTGGAATCTCACTAGCACGGCTACCTCAGCCAGGCAGGTAGGTCACTGCACCACCTCGGTCTCCCCTGACACCAGGTCGACGCATCGCTCATTCGCGACCACCTCATGTCATCTATTGGACGACCATGATCTCGAGCACGAACTCATCGCAACGCTTGAGTCATACCCAAGAAGGAATCCTACTTTGGAGCCACCTCAGCCAATCCCACAGAAACTTTGGCCACCAGACGTCACCATGTGCTCGTGGTTTCTCCATTGGTTTCCTCCCGAGCTTTTGACTGCAGCCGAGACAAGATGCAACCATCCCATGCGACTTTTCACGCATCGTCGTTTGGGACACAAGCATTTCATTCACGTCCGATGTTCACGCTCGTATTGCCGCCACATACGGCAACCAAGATAGACGTAGACTGCGCCCCACCCTCATCTCTGAGCGTTACCCCCGACATCTTGCTCCCGGCACTACTAGCCAGTCTCATCACGTCTGATTCAGCTCCCATCGCCTTATATGACGTCATACATCATATTCCGATTACAGCCCAGACACCGCACAGGCTCCTATGCACTCGCGACGGCACGTTCACCGCCCCTCTCGGTTTAGACTACCAACATTGCGCCATCCCCGTGGTACACTCACAGTCAACTGAGATGCACGCTCGCTTGTCGCACAGTACGATGCCCGAACACCCTTTGGTTCAGGATAAGCAGAACACTGCCATCTCAGTTGGCGCTTACGCGCCCCCTCCGACCGGAGCCCGGCTCTGCGCTCGTTCTGCAACCACGGTCTCTCCGCCTCACCGGCAATTCGAAGATTTTACCCAGTTCGAATTACGAGGGCGCATTCGTTTTCCACCGGCGACAAGATCTGTTTTGATTCGTATCAGTCACGTCTCCTATGGCTACTCTGGCTACATCGGAACTCACTTCACGGCACGTACCGAAGTCCCTCTTTCTAAGGACCTCTGTCACACGCCAAGACCAGATGAGCACTCGTCGTTCCTCCCCGCTTCGACGCGACTCCCGACGACAAAATCCCCGACGATTTGTGATGACACAAAGCTCCGTCATCAATGCAATTCAGAGCCTCCCACGCTCTTCCGTCAGTCTCTCGTAGGTCACACCTCTCAAGTTTCAGCTCGCTCGATTTTATCCTGCATGTTGCCATATGCAAACGAAGTTCTGTCACGCCAACGCCACATGTCGCAGTTATCGCCAGTCTCGCGCAACAAATGCCCGCCACTAAATGATAGCCGCACGCAGTGTCCTTTGCTCGCCTCTTTTAACGTCCCTCCCAGCACTATGCTTGACGTTGAAGCTCTGCACCACTATGGTTCGGTTACAACGCGACTTCACGCGACATCCTCGCCCAGTTCTATTCACGTTTCGTATCTGTCGAAATTACTGTCAGAATTCTGCTTCGGACACAGCTCAGGCTGCACTCGCGTATTACGCTCTTACGACGCACCCGTTCGCTCTCTCAGTTCACACTGCAGGTTCCATCTTGCAGAACTCCGAGCCCAACAGCCACCATTGCGATTCGCACCCAGTCGACATTTTCCGTAGCACCCGCGAGGATAACCCCCAATCTCCACCGGTTGGACACGCGCTCTGCCGCACACCGCTAGCCCCACCCAGTTGTGTTACGAATCAAGGGAAGTTAACTGCCATGCCTATCTACTTCTTCATTCCCACACACTCGCTGCTAGCCACAGTCTCGCATGGCTCATTGTCGGACAGTCATCGCATTATGGCCGTTACCTCACATCATGTTCACTCTTCGGACATCCCCCCTCCACAGATTGATCCTCTCTTGAAACACACGCTCCCTACACGTTGTATACTGTACAGCTCTCGCATATCGACAACACCCTTCTGTCGAATGTCTCACCTTTCAGTCACTGCACGATTCACCAGGGATGCACCACGCCTCGCGCTTGTACATCAAAGGAAGTTTGATTCTGGTGAAAACGACTCCGGACACGAAATGAATACTGGGTCAGTCGATTGTCACGACTCAGGATTACTTTGCCGAATAGAACACGAAAGATGCGACTCCGACCATACCTTCGAAGTCAGCTCTCCCCCAGGCAAGGACAATATATCTTCGAACAGTCCATCGCCTTCAGGCATTTACTCCTGTTACCCGACTCTTCTGCACAAGGCACCGACTCTTCTGCACAGGACACGCGCCTGCATCCACCATTAAAACGCGCGACACACTCGCAAACCTCAGTCTCAGTCCAATCATCTTTCAATGATAGCAAATGGCAACCTCCACGAGACCACAACTCCAGGCCTACAGCAAATTTATAGTTTTCATATTAATGGCCACCCCCAGACAACTTTATCCCGATATCAACATCACACTATGATTATCCGTATATTACTTTAGACGCTCATAGTTTAGCTTCAGCTGTCCCACGCTACACTCAGGACGACAGCTTCGACACGTATGTGACAGGCAATTCTGGTTCTCTCATCTTCCAGGAACAACTCCGCCTTACTCGCTATCGCTACGACGATTACCTTACCATGTCGAAACCGATTTGGTTGAATGGTCATATCGCTTCATGGGATAACGCTGCCGCTCAGTCACATCGTCGCACCCTTATTAGCCCAACTTTAGTCACAATAGAATCTCATTCCTACGGCCACTCTCCCTATTCGCCTTTCGATCATTTCATTCGTCTGCTGTACAATTCACGACTGCCTGACCCATGATTCCTACTGTTGTTATCAGTTAGACCACCCGCTCTACTACGAGGATCCCTCCGACACTTAGGATTTATCCACCCGCACGCACCGTCGTCCTATGTCACGGAACACCCACGACTTAATGCATGCGAATTTCGACTTCAACGATGACACTATTACACCCGCTTATTCTCCACGATACTGTCATTACATCCTTCTTTCATCCGTCACTGAATAAGATGATTATCTGATCTCTATAGCAGAATTCGCCATGTTTCGCCATTAATCCACCTAGCATCTTCTTCCACGTTTCCTCTTCTTTACGATCGATGCTTTTTCCCTTTCGATTATTCGCCTCTTCTTGCATTATCCTTTTCACTTTGTTTCCCTTTCAACCTATTCCACGTTCAACTTTGCGCTCTTTCTCCTTTCTCACTCACACTCACATGCTACTCCGCTCTATCTCTCTCGTGCACTTCGCACACTTCTCATTCCACGCCTCCTCACAACTCAACGTCTATTTGTCTCTGGCCAGACATTTGTTTTATTTGCTCCTGATTTCGCTCATCACCGAGTTCAATCTGCGAGGGCGTAGAGATAGAAATTTTGATTTAGGGTTAGTACCCCTCCCCCTCATATCACACTCACACCCAACAACCAAAAAAATCACTGTGTCGAACACCGTGCCGCTCTTTGTGTCGTTAGATACAGGGCGTTAAAGACGGCACTACCACTGCCATCATTCTCCACCAGGGGCACTGTGAATTTTTCCTGTCTCTGACCATCGCCGTACTTGCGCCCAATTCAAATTCTACAGTCCGGGACGAAAACGTTTCGCTCCAAGCCCATCTTCGAGCTCCCGATCGTGAGGGCAGCTCTGCCTTCCGCGAGCTAGCTCGCCCTCCGCCGCTCGTCCGAAACCCAATTGTCGAGCAACCAGCGCGAGAAGCTTCAGTCGACGACGCAAAACCGGTCCACAATACTGCTGACGACGATTTCGATCCGGTGACAACCGTCGAGGCCACCAACGACATTGTCATTCCTGCCCCCGCTCCAGCTCCTCGAGACCCATTGTCTCAGCACTCGCGCCGCGCCCTCGTTCACGACCACCAGATCATCCACGCGCCCCCTGTAGACACGGCGCACAGGTCGAAACCGACGCAGGTCGACGCGCAACCGCAGCCCAACGCCCTGACCGTGCAAATGAGGGAACACAGTAAGACCCACGGTGCAAGCGCTGCGGTCGCTTGAAACAGAGCGACACGATCGTCACTAGCAGGCAAGGGCAGCGCGTTAGGAAGACGACGGCAGCCTACTGTCAAGTGGACCCAGCTAAGTACTTGAACGCCAGGTTACCCGGAGCCTGGTTAGCTAACTAACGAACTATAGGCCCCGGCGCATGGGGCTTAGGGTAATCCCAGCGCCACGGCGCTTGGAGCCTGCTTGTGAGCTTATTAAAGGCTTAATTCCATTCTTGCGCTTTTCGCGTCGACTAGGGGTGGGGAGGGCGCAGGAGATCGAGATCCTGTCGGACTTAAAGACGGTAACTTCCTTCCTTTATCCTCCCCTCCTCAAAACAATAAAATTTATATAGCTCTATATACAAAATCAGAGCGGGAAGAGATTGAAAGGTAATAGCATTTGGGAATTCTTTGCGTAACATGCGCACACGAGTTTCGTCGGACTCAACAGCAATCATAACATCGATGTTCAGAACCAAGTCATTCATGGCTTGTGACAGAAACGCAGGTGTTGACAACCCAGAACATAATAGCATGACCGTTGGTTTGCGATAACCATTGGTTGTAATTGATAGGAATGCTGGTCGAGTGCGCAGTCAAGCAAGAGGAGGGGTATTTTGTTTAACGTACTCGTTTTGCTTCCGAAGATTAAGTAGTAGGTTGCGCAACCATGGGCGTGCGGAAAGTTTTGTCACCAGGTAATTGTAATAATGACATAGGTCCCTGATGTATCTCTTCAATGGAAAAGCTAACGAACGTAATTCAATGTTACTGTCACGTGCCAGGACTTACTGGCTGCGATCGCTAACCGTTGGTTGCGATGGAGGACGGCGCCTAACACGCTTGCTCCCTGCGGCGGCCCCGGCCGTCCCGGAGTGAGACGGTGCCTGCTCGCCTCCTGGACTGGCCGGTTAGCACCCGGAAAGCCCGCGCTGGGATGGGGTTCGCTCGGTTGGGCAGAACGCGACGTACAGGTCGATTGTTCGTGGACCAACACGTTTGCGGCCTGCGACGCTTTTGCACGACTTCGCACAAGACCGCGCGCAGTGGCGGTCCGTCATCAACGAGTCCTCGTCCCTCGCCTCAGCCCCAACTGCGTGATTTTCCTCTGTGATTCCGGATCGGCTCCTGCCTGTTCGGCCTGACTCCCATGCTCGGGAGAGGTCTGAAGTTAGTTGGTTAGTTAGCCAGGGCGCAAGGCGGACAGGATAGTGCCGGTAGGTAGTGATCCACAAAGTGCGTAGGTACTTGCACATCCTTGTCAATCAAACTGTGAGATGTGACATATTTGGTTGTTCACTGTCGTTGAGGGTGACAGTTAGCTGTGCCTTGTTCCACTCGGGAGCACTTAGGATAAACAGGTGTCGACCCTGCACTGGCTCGAGGAATAGGGCGTAGTCGAGCTTGACGTAACCGGTGCCTGGGTGAGCAGGCAGGGGAGATACGATATTTATCGAGATCATAATATGCGACACCTGCTGTTATCCAGTGGCAGTTTGGACAACCGGGGCACACTTAGGGTCTATGGGGACAATATGATTCGGTAGGGCGAAATCAAATGTGGTCATCGAAGAAAGAGACGGATGCGCAGCTGTCCAGGTATAGGAATTGGAAATGAAGGGGGGGATTATGGTCTCTCCGGTATTTGGCGAGAAACGCGTTTTCGCGAGGCACACTTGTGACACTGGTAGAGGGAATGCTGGCTGCGAACAAGCTGGTTTGAGTAAGTAGCTTCGAGGTGCCCACAACTTGTGAAAAAGTAATAAGGACGACGGGCGCAGTAGGCTCGCCGTTGTTCTTGCCGAGACCGTTGTTAAGATCGAATGGTGAGAGATCTTGAGCATTACTCGATGATGTAGTATCGGCCGCTGATTGATCGGCGCTCCGACGGCACATAGCTGCAGTGACATGTGACTAGAGCTAAGTCAGCCGCACAGGTGACAATTTTCCTATAGCGTCCGCAGTGAAATTTACTGATTCCGCGGGAACAGTGGCGGGTGATGAACTGTTGCCACTTGCGTTAGATGGAGTGGAGGAGTTGGGTAGAGACACAGTAGGTTGGTCTGCCCCATAGTTTAACGACGTTGCGGTCGAAAGCAGATGTATGTCAACGTTCCGAACGATATCTTCGGCATAGGAAAGTTGATCATTTAAGCGGAGCAAATCTGTATTATCGTCTGGGTTAGACGTAGTGGCAATAATATCAGCAGATTGCAACAACGTTTCAAATAGCTTTGTAATCTTATCTTGCAGCTGAGACGTAGTGGCACTTTGGTCAGTATATTTGGAGAGTTCGCGAAATTGATCTTTGAGTGCATGCATGGCATGCTTTGTGCGATATAACAATTTCATGTCCGATCGAGAAGGTCTGTCGAAGGTGCGTGCATACACAGGTCGATCGTTAGATTGAACCGGACTGCGACCTCTGGGGACATAGGAGTCACCGGACCGGTAGTAGCTAAGATCATTAGCAGCGTTGTGAATTCACTGGGCTCACTTCACTAGGTTCACTGAATTTGGTTCACTTCACTTCACTTCACTTCACTTCGCTTCATCGAAAATTATCGTCCGAAGTCCAATGTTCACTTCACGTTCATTCACTTCGGCTGACGGCCTGACCCTGACCCCGTCTGATGAGCGAAGTCGAGCCGCGCTACCTGCAGGTGGAGGATAATGTTGATGATGAGGAGGAATACGCGGAACAGAAGGAGGAGCACAAGGACGAGCCGATTGCGACGTCGATGCTGACGTGGAACACACCCGGCAAAAGTGGACGATCATCCAGGTCCAAGGTGTGGGACTGCGTGCGTCGACTGAAGGAAAATCATCCTGACCGCGTCAGTGGGAAGGCGACGCATGTGTGTATCCGGTGCTGGGAGCGCCTGAAGGTGACGAGGGACTTCAAGAAAGGCACGTGGCAGACGACCAAGCCCTCTTGGGGCCCACTTCAAGGCTGCGCATCCGGAGGAGGACGAGCTGGGACGTCAACAGCTCACCAAGAAACAGAAGACAGACCAAGAAAAGGAGGGCGTCGTTATGACGGCCGTGGGCGTTGTGGCAGCCTCGAAGGGTAAATCGGATATTACGAGATACTTCGTGGCCATGCCCAGCCAAGCAAAGCACTCTTCCCTGATGGCGTTCTCGGCTCGGCACTACGTGTACACGTCGCAGCGGACCTCCAAGCGCACCTTTGACGACGAAGATCATCGCAACCTAATTGAGGCGTATTACCGCGGCGGTGGCGGGAAAGGCAAGTGCCCGTTCATGACTCGAAAGGCGCTGTTTGAATGGGTGGACGCTGAATGTCGTTGCTTTGTTCGAATCTCGAAGCACGTCGTTACGGAGTGTTATGAAGCGGCTTTCGGCAATCCATTCGCCCAGGTGCTGCATGACGGCGGGACACTCAAGGATAAGTTCAAGCGACAGGCCATTGGCCTATCCTTCATCTGGCCCGATTGGAGTGGCGTTGAGACGGTGTGCGTGGGCCTCGTTCCAGCTGACGACGGAACCGATTCCGGCACGGCTTCTCTGCTCCGTTTTGTGGTCGCGGAGCGTGCGGGAATCGATATCGATTTGGCGGCCGCAACCATTGTTCAAGACCGGGCTGCAATTGGCGTCGCCGAAGAATTTTTTGTTGAGGTCGAAGCGTGTGACATGCATGATATCTCGAAAATCTCGGCAGCGGCATGTGGCGACTTGACACGATCCAGAGGCAAGCAAGTGATCAATCCATTCTCAGCTGGCCAGGAGAAGCTGAACAGTGCCCACGATGGAGCCAAGTTCTTTTCTTACGGCGCACGTTTGAAGGATCTGCATGCGCTTTTGCCATTACAGCCGGGGAAATCGCCGAAGCTCAAGCTCAAGCTCGACCTCAATAAGACGACGTACCGGGCGCGATACCAACTTATTCGTTCCTTGCTGCGTATGCACCACGTGCTCAAACTGTACGCGCCTACCAACATTGGACTCCCCTGGAGAATCAGTGATGAGCAATGGGTGGCGTTGGCTGAATTCGAGGCGATTTTTGCTATAACGGATGCGGCCGTTGTTTTCGTGCAACTAACTAACTAACTAACTTCGGACCTCTCCCGGGCATGGGAGCCAGGCTGGGCCGGCAGTAGCCGGTCCAGGATCACAGAGCAAAATCACACAGTTGGGGTAGAGGCGAGGGATGAAAAGGCGTTGATGGCGGACCGCCACTGCGCGCGGTCTTGTGCGAGGTCGTGCCACGAGTTGAAGGGGATGTCGCATTTCCGGAGTGCCTTGGCGAGCGTCCTCCCGTACGTCATCTGCGGAGCCCCCGGTGGGCGCTTGGAGCGGACCCAAGACGAGAGCATCTTGCGAGGGAGTCGGGGAGAAGGGCATGCGGGCGACGTGACCGGCCCAGCGGAGCTGGCGGCGCGTGACGTAGACGTCGATGGACTCGAGGCCGAGGCGCCGCAGCAGGATCTCCGTTGAGATGTGGTGGAGCCAGGTGTGCTTCCGGGTCACACGACACATGACGCGGGCGCACTGCGCGTGGAAACACCGCTGCCGGCGGAACAGGACCTCGGTGAGGCACCACTGTTTTCGTGCAACATGAACACTTATACCTGGGGGCGTGCGCCGCATTGATCAAGCCCAACATGATCGAGTCTCTGCGAGCGGGGACGCTTGAAGTCATTGATCTCCTGAACATAACTGCGAAATCCATGCCACGTAAGACTGTCGATGTCGACGACCTCAGCGAGACCGGCGAAATCTGTCTTGAGCGGGCTATTCTCGAATATGAGCGTCGGTTTTGCGGGAATAATGAAAGCTACGGGCGTCACTTCGACTACGAATTCAACGATCGCGAGCTGATTCCCTTCCTTCTTGACTTTCGAACTATCAACTGCCGGCACCTGTCGTCCAATCAGAGAGCCCAGGCCAGGAAGTTGCTCAAGGAAGAATATGTGATTTACGCACGGACTGCATTCCACCACGAAAAGGCAAAGACTTCCTCCGAGTCTGCGCCGCCCTCCGAGCCTGCGCCTGCCCGCAGTCTCTTGGCGGCACTCGACGCACCCGACGCTTGGGACGACATTAGTGGCGACGTGCCTTCTTTTGCTATGCCTGAGAACCAGATGCCCGATTTCAATGTGGAGTTTGAACAGGTCTTCACTCAATGGATCAGGCTGTCGAGATCGCTCAAAGGGAAAGAGCATTATCCTGAACTTGAGAAGAAGGATTAAGTCGGCTTCACAGATCTGGCTGTGCTCGACGTTGGAAAGCTGTATCGACCGCTCACCAAGGAGCAGTATGGGTTCCTTCCGGACATGGCGAGAGCCTCTAAGGGTTCAATTGGTACACATGGCGCGCAGAGCTACTGTGAGCGCTGCCCGAGCATTGGAAATCTTGTCCTGACCGAGGGAAATACGTTGCTCGGCGCGGACGAGACGGACAGAGTTGTCCTACTGCGCATGAACAAGAATTTCATTGCGGCGGCCCGGATTAAGTACAGGGACCTCGGACACGAGACCGAGTTTTTCAAAAACGCCGAGAGCACCATCCCCGAAGACTCTTCGGAGGTGGAGGCTGATGAGGAAGAAACAAACGAAGATACCGAGGTCGTTCACATCGCCTAGAGTAAGAAACACTGAACCCCATCCACGGTAACTCCTCCTTCGCCCCGAAACCCGAAAGAATCTAAGAGCACCAGACCTAGGCAATAGCGCGCGGGGGGCACGGAACTGACGGGGCGCGACAGGGACCGGCGCTGGCGCCAAAAAAAAAAAAAAAAAGTGGCGTTCACTTCACAAAGGTTCACGATGGCCACGTAGGGTGACGTGTTCACTTCAAATCACTTCACCAATACTGCGTGGCTGGTGAAGTGGTTCACGTTCACTTGCTGAAGTGAATTCCCAACGCTGATCATTAGGAGAGAAGGGCTGGCTAGGAGTCACCGGACCGGTAGTAGCTAAGATCATTAGGAGAGAAGGGCTGGCTAGCGTCGTTTGAATTACGCAGGTGTCGTGCGTTAAACGCGTGTTTCGGCTGTTGTCCATTGGCTGAATTGGCAAGCGACGCAAATACATGTGCTGTGTGCGCCAGTTCAGTGTCCGTAGAGTCCAACAACTGGGTTAACACTAATTTGGGTTTTTGGTGCGTGAACAATCCTTCTACGTAAGGTATCCAAGAGACTGGCGGTTCAAGACGTCGTTTGTCGCTTGTAATATTGGACACTGAGTTGTAGAGGTCCAGCGCGAACTCAAGAATGGCTGAAGAGTCAGAAGGATGGCACAGCCTGCTAGCTTCAGGTTGTGCTCTGGTAGAAGAGCGTGTTTCGTAGATGAGGCACCAGTCGACTCATCCTCTATCGTAGCGATTGTTGCTGGTATTGTCAGAGGATAGTTCATTTTAGCTGCTCCTGAGAAAGCTGGGCAAGGGCAGCTTCAGTAAAGTTTGCCGACTCGGTAGTATGGCATAAGTAAAGCCGGCCATTGGAATCAGTAGGAAGAATAGCGCTGGGTCCAGACTCAGTAAAACGTTCTGGCCCATAGTTTAACGACATTTCGGTCGGAAGCAGATGTGGGAGAGAGTTCCGCACGAGGTCAAGTTCAGTCAAGTTCAGATCCATGGGTGTCCAACAGTTGAGTTGAAACAGGAGATGCTTGAAAGAATGCACACATTTAATGAACAACATGTACACACCAATTATACACAACAGCGTTTAATTGTTGATTCAAATACGAGACATCATTCGGAGACACTGCTTCATAAGAAAAAAGGTTAAATATTTCTTGGTAATGGCTGGCTAGGCCGAGAGCAATTTCGCGAGAATGGGCGGGGTTAAGGTTGCATTCACCATCCTCAAGGCGATCGTTGATTCCGGGCGGAAAAGCCCTGACCTCGTTAGCGTAGCAAACAGTAGCCAACTGTGCTACTTGATGGTCGGATATTAGTGGGAACGCCGCAGATATGAGGCACCTGGTGTTCAAAGGCAAATCTTCAACATAACCAAGGTCAACACCGCCACTCTGGTGTTGGAATGGTTGTTCTCGCTGAGAAAATCAACGAGAACCTTAGGTAAGGGAATGTCAGCACCCAGACTGCTTTGGGTGCGACCTTTACTTCTTGCTCGGCATGAGAACTGTGACAGAGCCTGTGGGTTGTCAGAGAGCTGAATTGACACCTCCTAGAGCATTCTAGGGGGCTCTGTCTGGCGGTGTCTACGTACACTCATCAGGTAAACAAAGGAAGCGCCTATATGGCAACTGTACAAATAGTGGTTCCTGCCAGTGTGAAAGGGTATGCACTGAACAGGCAGTTGTGTAAGGTGGTGCTCGGAGAGCGGTAGGTTTGTACTATCGTGGAGTGTCCTAGTGGACATACCCAAAATATTCCAAGCGCGCGTGCAATCAGTACAAGACTAGTACAGACTACACACACACCGACACTGTCACGACAATACGATACTATAAACAAGCACACGGGGGTACGCAGTCTTTAACGTGTGCGGTGTAGCTATGTACAACCCATGTTAAAGCGTATACAAACAATTGTGTTGCATGGCGAGGCTAGACCGGCGCGGTAACGGTCCAAAACCAAAGAAGTACGTGCATACAACACATGATCCCTCAGGACCCCGCTGGGCCCATAACCTGCAGAGAATCCCGCTAGGCAGTGGTTGGATCACCGAGAGACCATCCCGTCTCGCCGCGTGAGCCTGGCAAGGATAAGCAGGTTTCAGGGAACTAAAACGTAGGCCCCTAGCCTCGGCACACGACAGACAATACATAGCAGCACATCAGTGTAACATGTAATTACTACGTACCTGCGGGGCGCGCTGGACCATGATGATGAGCTTGAGCACAAATCAGAGGACTAATTGATAGTGTAAAAGGGAAGAATAAGGGTAAGGATGAGATCGCGTTCTCAACGGACGGATAAGGGGTAAGAAGTCAGCAGATTTCTCTGCAGAAGCCTGATATTTGCTAGCCTTGTTTTCAACTAGTAAGTTGCCTTCGGAATGGTGTCCACCAGTAAGAATGAGGATGTTGAAGGTAGATGAGGAGTTTGCAAGAAATAACCTAGGTGCGGGTTGGTTAGTTTCGAAAATCGCAACATAATAGGACACAGGTGTGGGGATGTTCGGCGAAATTCTGGCGAACAAGTTACACAAAGTGACGAATGCCTTGAGGCGGATGGGATTTGAAGATCCAGGTAGTGGTTGGTTGGAGGATCTCTTAAACCCAAGGTGGTGATATGTGCATTCAGAATGCGATTTGCGAGTATTTTGTTCGAGAGCTTGCTGTGAATGAAGCCTGAGAAAGAGTAGGTTCAGAGTCTCAAGCTCATAGAAGCTTAGCCGAACAGAACCGGTACGAGAGTATAAAGGGAATGTCGTTGGTGATTGAACAAGACGTGCGAATCCAGTTTTCAGCCAAAGTCTTAGATAGCCAGAGTGTTTTGGACAATGAGTGGATGTCATCTGCAATGTCCAATAAACGCGTCGGGTGTTGGTTCGGCCAGGACAGCAGATCTATGGGTCCGGTATTGTATCTGCGAGCAATGCAGATCCATCGTTCCCGAGACTGGTAGTCGCCACAGAGATAAGTAGGGAAGCGATCAACTACATCGACGTTACAGTCGAATGTGGCGTGAGTGAGGTTAGCCACTGTGGTCCCTGTGGATCAACTTGTGTTGAGGTGTCATCTCCGCAAGCAGAAGCAGGGTTTTAGTAATTTGATGATAGAGAGCACACTGTCAAAGAGAGAGTCGTCGAGCAAACTAACCAAGTCGGATGTTTTGGTGCTCTTTAGCAGATTTCGGTTGGTACACGGAGGGGTGATTTCTATCACATCGCAGTAGAAACGTCGTTTTTCTTCTTCCGATATAGCATGGAGATGGTTAAGGAAAGATGGGAGAGATTCGAAAGTAATAACGTTTGGGAATTGTTTGCGTAACATGCGCACAAGACTTTCATCGGACTCAACAGCAATCTTAACATCTATGTTGAGGACCAAGTTATTAGTGGCCTGTGACAGAAACGCAGGTGTTGACAACCCATAACACAATAGCATGAACGTTGGTTTGCGATAACCATTATTTGTAGTTGATAAGAACGCTGGTCGAGTGCGCAGTCAAGCAAGAAGAGGGGTATTTTGTTTAACGTACTCGTTTTGCTTCCGAAGGTCAAGTAGTAGGCTGCGCAACCAGGGGCGCGCGGAAAGCTTTGTCGACAGATAATTGTAACAATCATGTAGGTCCCTGTTTTCATTGTATCTCTTCAAAGGATAAGCCAACGAGCGGAGCTCGAGGTTCCGATCGCGTGCAAGTGCGTAAGGTAGACAGGGTAGTGCAGGGAGGTCGTGATCTACAAAGTGAATGGGCACATTTACGTCTTTGTCAATCAAACTTGTGAGATGTGACATATTTGGTTGTTCGCTGTCATTAAGGGTGACAGTCAGCTGAGCCTTGTTCCACTCGGGTGCGCTTAATATAAATAAGTGTCGACCCTGCACTGGCTTCAGAAACAGAGCGCAATCGAGCTTCACATAGCCGATACCAGGGAGATCAGGTAGGGGAGACGCGATATTTTTCGTCAACATGATGTGCGACACTTGCCGTTGTCCAGTGGCGGTTTGGACGACGGGGGCACATTTTGGATCGATAGGGACGATATGGTTAGGTAGAGCGAAATCAAGCGTGGTCATCAGCGAGATGGAGGCACAGCTATCCAAATATAGAAATTGGAAGTGAAGGGGGAGATTGTGATCTCTCCGATATTTTTTGAGAAAGGCATTCTCACGGGGCACACTTGTCGAGGGGATGCTGGCCGCAAACAGGCTGGGTTGATTAAGGAGCTTGGAGGTGACGTCAACTTGGGAGAAGGCAATAGGGACGACAGGCGCAGTGGGTTCGCCATTGTCCTTTCCTAGTCCATTATTGATGTCAAACGGCGAGAGGTTATCTTGCGTGGTAGGGGATGACGTGGCAGACTGGGTTGCTTGAGCAGTAGTATTGTGACACAAGGCTGCAGGAACATGAGAAGAGAGCTCATTCAGCCGCTCAATTGATCATTGCGCTATAGCATCCGCAGTAAGATTGACTGACTCGGCGGGAGAAGCGGCGGGTGAAGAGTTGTTGTCATTTGCGTTCGGTGAAGTAGAGGGATTGGGTGCAGACACAGAAGATTGGTCTGCCCCATAGTTTAACGACGATGCGGTCGAAAGCAGACGTATATCGACGTTCCGAACAATATCGTCGGCATAGGAAAGTTGATCGTTAAGGCAGAAAATCGGCGTTATCGTCCGAGGTAGAAGTGGAAATGATTTCAGCTGATTGCAGTAAAGTTTCACAAGTGCAGGCCAGTAAGTTCACCTAGTCCCAATCTCTAACCCCAGTAAGTTCACCTGGCCCCAGTAAGTTTCATATAAGTTCACCTGGTCAGTAAGTTCACCTAGCTCACACCCACTCCTTTGAGCTCGTCGCTCTCACCCCCGCCAATCCAAGCTGCTTTGATCCGCACGCGCCGCCAACCCTTGAGTTTACTCTAAAAACCCCAGTAAGTTCACCTGGTCCCAGTAAGTTCACCTGGTCACTCAGTTCACCCAGCCCCAATCTCTAACCCCAGTAAGTTCACCTGGTCCCAGTAAGTTCACCTACAGTGCGCGTGTTGACGCCGTGAGGGGGCTTATCGGTATTGCGCAGCACGTGTGGGGTAGGGTGGAGTCGTCGACCCAGAAGAGCAAATCCTCGGGGTTGCCGATCGACAGAGAGCCACGTTGAGCTGGACGTGACAGAAGACGGGCTTGGGCAAGAGGACGCCGACCTCGCGGGGCGTCTGGCCCTGGCTCTTGTTGATCGTTTGGCGTCGGCGGGCCTTAAGGGATACAGGTTGGAGGAGCCTCGGTGATCGCCGACTGCGGTTGCGATGGAGGACGGTGCCTCATGAATCCTGAGCCTTGCGAGGGCATCCGCCCTCCCGGCGTAGGTTGGCACCTATTCGACTCCCGGGCGGGCCGGTTGGCAGCCGGAACGTTCGCAGTGGGACGGGGTATGATGGCCGGGGGGCGAAGACGGAAGGTTATCGACGAGTTGGTTGTCAGTCACATCGCGGTCTCCTCGTCGCATGGCGACAAGCTTGATGGTCACACTCCGCCCACCGACCTTTCGGCGCTCCTCGTCTACAGGCCCGTGATTCCGGACTGGCTCCTGTCGGTCCGGCCTGGCTCCCATGCTCGGGAGAGGTCTGAAGTTAGTTAGTTAGATAGGAGCCTCGGTGACACGACACGATCGATCATGTATCTGGTACCGTTGCAGTGGCCGTGCGACGGGTCGAGGTTGCGAAGACTTTAAGCTCGCGATCAAAGTCAGCATGCCGTTGGTTGTCAGGGAGTCGAAAACTCGACTGTAAAGAGCGAGGCGTCGTCTTCCGACCCAACCTAGTCGGCCGAAATCAAGTCCGACGCCTCGTCTCCGGGAAAAAAAGGCCGGGTCATGCGCGCGTTGTCAGCATCGACAACATCGTTTCGACGGGGCGTGAGAATGTCGCGCCGAAAGAGCCGCCGCGGGTCGTGAAAATAGTCTGCAACGTCGCCGTAGACGGCTTGGAGGATCAATGCCTGGCTCGCGGGCCTACCTGATCCTTACCCTGAATCGGTGGACAAACAGACCCCTTTGGCACATCCCTCATACCCCACAAACCCACCCACATCCTTCATGCTCCCCACACACACCCCCCTCTTAGCTAACTAACTAACTAACTAACTTCAGACCTCTCCCGAGCATGGGAGCCAGGCCGGACCGACAGGAGCCAGTCCGGAATCACGGGCCTGTAGACGAGGAGCGCCGAAAGGTCGGTCGGCGGAGAGTGACCATCAATCGCCATGCGACGAGGAGACCGCGATGTGACGGACAACGAACTCGTCGACAACCTTCCGTCTTCGCCCCCCGGCCATACACCGTCCCACTGCGAACGTTCCGGCTGCCAACCGGCCCCCTCTTAGCAGTCGACATTCAAAGACAAACAGACCCCTTCCACACCTCGTCGACCTTCGCGATCCTACGGGTGCCTTGGAGGTCCCTGGCTACCTCCCCCGCCTCGCCTCGGTCCTGGGTGCCACTTCTTTTCGCACAGGTAACGAGTTGCACCGTTGGCACCACCTCCTCGCATCCGGTTGCCGCCTGGGGCGAGCACTCGAGACTGCGTGGGACGGACTTCGGGCTGATCTCCGTACCACGCTGGCTTCCCATGGCGGCGCTGGTTCCGGCGACCCCGCCAACGTTCATCTCGTCGACGGTCCTCTCTCCCACGAATTCGTCTCCATGGGCGTCCTCGTCGACCCCACCATCTCGACACCCGTGCTCATACCCCAACTCCAGCGTGCTCTAACCTCCCAGCGCGAGACAGCTCGGGCCACTGCACTCCAGCGCCTTGCGGCCACCCTTCCCATCACCGATGCACTTCGAGTAGCGGCGTCCTCATGGGATCGTTTCTCGACCACGTTCATCAGCTCGTGGCCCAGCTCCGCCCTTCAAATCCCCAACCGCTGCTGGGCTGAGATGTGTGCCCAGTACTTTGGCTACCCCTCTCCAGCTTGTTCGGGCCTCGTGGGCACTCGCATTCTGGGCACTGACGTCGTTCTCGACGCTAACGGCATGGTGCTTCTCACGCAGGCCAACCTTGTCAACCGCGGAGGAGTGCGGACCACCTCGCATGACGGCCAGCTCGAGTGCGTCCACTGCAGCGTCGAAGAGGCCGGCATCCCAGCCCTGTCCGAGGTTTTCGGCATCATTGCCGACGTCGTCGCCCCTACCATTCGCACGCGCCTCTACGGCCGGTACCGAGGCAATCTCGCCCGTCGCCACGTCGTCCCATACATCCTCACCACGCTCGACAACAAGGAGCAACTCTACGACATCAAAACCCTCGCTTGGGGTTCGTTCTACTCCGCCCACGCCCTCCATCCCTCCCACCCGTCGCCTGTCGATCGGAGGGCAGCGCAAGTCCCTGCCCTTGCAAGTCCACTCCGAATACCTCGCTCACGCCCGCGGCATCGACGCCATCATCCCCCAGCCGGATACAGCACCACCGCCTGGCTTCTTGGGCCCTGTCGAACAGCGGCTACGTAGCTACGGCACCGTCGCCGGCCTCGTCTTTGGTGCCTTCGGTGAGGCCAGCGCGGCGTGCCACGCTCTCGCCCAAACATGCGCAGAGCGCATCGCTGCGCGAACCTGGGTGGCAAGCGGCTGCGCCAACTTCACAGAGGCAAAGGCGGCCCAAACTCGCCGCATCTACCGTGAGTGGGGGATCGCCAACGCATTAGGCCGGGCTCGCTGTGCCCTCACCGCCCTCACCCATGTCGCCGCCTCGGGGAACACCACCCAGGCCGCCCGATCCCAGCAGGACGTCACCCTTCGTCGCACATACGTCCGGCGGCAGCATGCGTACGACCTACGGGCGGGGCCCGTCCTCTCTTCGCCTGCCCCACGACTCGGCGATGACCCCGACTAGGTCCCGCGTACTTATCTCCGCCCGCCAGGCACATCCCTCCTACCCCACAAACCCACCCACATCCTTCATGCTCCCCCCACACACACCCCTCTTAGCAGTCGACATTTAAAGACAAACAGACGACCCCAGCAGGACGTCACCCTTCGTCGCACATACGTCCGGCGGCAGCATGCGTACGACCTACGGGCGGGGCCCATCCTCTCTTCGCCTGCCCCACGACCCGGCGATGACCCCGACTAGGTCCCGCGTACTTATCTCCGCCCGTCAGGCACATCCCTCCCACCCCACAAACCCACCCACATCCTTCATGCCCCCCCCACACACCCCCCTCTTAGCAGTCGACATTTAAAGACAAACAGACAGACCTCCGACCCCACAAACCCACCCACATCCTTCATGCCCCACACGCACACCCCCCTCTTAGCAGTCGACATTTAAAGACAAACAGACAGACAGAGAGACAAACATCTGTCGATTAGTAGTAAGGAAACAGCTTGATGATCATATCTTGCAACTGGGCCGTGGTTGCACTTTGGGTAGTGTGCTTAGACAGCTCGCGAAATTGATCTTCAAGGGTATGCATGGTGTGCTTTGTACGATCCAACAACTTCATATCCGATCGGGAAGGTCGGCCGAAAGTGCGCGCATACACAGGTCGGTCGTTAGATTGACCAGGACTGCGAGCTCTGGTGACATAGGAGTCGCCAGGGCGGTAGTAGCTTAGATCATTGGGAGAGAACGGCTGGCTAGCATCTTTCGAGTTACGAAGGCGTCGTGCGTTAAAGGCGGGTTTCGACTGTTGTCCATTAGCTGGAGTGGTAAGCGAAGCGAAAACACGAGCTGTGTCCGCTAGTTCAGTGTCAGTGTTGTCCAGCAGCGGAGTTAAAAGTAATTTGGGTTTTTGGTGCGTGGACAATCCTTCAACATAAGGAATCCAAGAGACTGGCGGTTCAAGACGTCCTTTATCGCTTGTGGTATTGGAGACGGAGTTACAAAGTTCCACAATGGTCCAATGCGAACTCGAGGATGGCTGAAGAATCAGACGGTTGACATGAACTGTCGGCTTCGGGTCGTGCTCTGGCAGAAGAACGTGTCTCATAAATGAGTCGACCTATCCTCTGTCATAGCGGTTATTGCGGGTATTATCATAGGATAGTTCATTTCGATGATCCGACGAAAGCTGGGCAATGGCAGCTTCAGTAAAGTTTACCGACTCGGTAGTATGGCATGAGTAGATCCGGCCATTGGAATCAGTAGGAAGGATAGCGCTGGGTCCCGGCTCAGTAAAACGTTCTGGCCCATAGTTTAACGACATTTCGGTCGGAAGCAGATGTGGGGGAGAGTCCCACACGAGGTCAAGTTCAGTATCCATCCGTGGTGTCAGTTGAGTTGAGACAGGAGATGCTCGAAAGAATGCACACATTTAACGAAAACATGTACATATCAATTATACACAGCAGCGTTAAATTGCTGTTACAAATACGAGACATCGCTAGGGGACACTGCTTCATAAAGGGTGTGGTAATGGCGAGGCCTCGAGAGCAAGTTTGAAGTTCGCGAGGATGGGTGAGATTAAGGTTGCGTTCACCATCCTCAAGGCGATCGTTAATTTCGGGCCGAATAGCCCTGACCTCGTTAACGTAGCAAAGAGTAGCCAACTGTGCTACTTCATGGTCTGGTATGTGGGGGAACGCGTCAGCTGTGAAGTGTCAGACCTGGTATTCAAAGGCATATCTTCAACAGAACCAAGATTAACACCGCTACTCTGGCGTTGGAAGTGGTTGCTCTCATTGAGAAAACAAACAACGGGAGCCTTTAGGTAAGAAAATGTCAGCACCCTGACTGCTTTGCGTTCGACCTTTACTGCTCGTTCTGCAAGGAAACTGTGACTGAAGCTGTGGGTTGTCATGGAGCAGAATTGACACCTTCTATACATTACAGGGGGCTCTGTCTAGCGGTGTCTGTACACTCGTCAGGTAGACAATGGAAGCGCCTATATGGCAACTGTGCAAACTGTGGTTCCTGCCAGTGTGAAAGGTTATGCGCGGACAGGCAGTTGTTTGGGGTGGTGCTCGGAGAGCGGTAGGTTTGTACTATCGTGGAGTGTCCTAGTGGACATACCCAAAAATATTCCAAGCGCGCGTGCAATCAGTACAGGTTAGCCAGACTACACACACACCGACACTATCACTACAATACGATGACTACAAACAGCACACAGGGGGGTGCGCAGTCTTAGCGTGTGCGGTGTAGCTATGTACAACCCATGTTAAAGCGCATACTAACAATTGTGTTGCATGGCGAGGCTAGACCGGCGCGGTAACGGTCCAAAACCCAATATGGTACGTGCATGCAACACCTGATCCCTCAGGACCCCGCTGGGCCCATAACCTGCAGAGAATTGAGCGGCAGTTTAAGTCACTGAGAGACCATCGTCCCCACCGACGAGTGCTGCAAGGTAGATTTCAGGGAACAAAAAGGCAGGGTCCAGTTCCGCTAGCCCCGGCACACGACAGACGATACATAGAAACACATCAGGCTAACATGTGAGTGTACATACCTACGGGGCGCGCTAGACCATGATGATGAGCGTGAGCACAATAAGAGAGACCAAGGTTGGTGAAAAGGAAGAAGAAGGGTAAGGAAGATCGCGTTTCTCAACGGACGGATAAGGGGTAGGACAGACGGATCCTGCAGGCGGCTTCTCGGATTAGCCTATTTGACCATGTAACAGCACGCGCGGCTGATAACCGCGTGAAATAATGCCTTCCTAATGTGCTCTCGAACACGCATATAATAAGTTTAAAGGGTATAACGAATGTTGCTAGGCCAATGTAATGTTCCTAGAGAACAGTAAAAATCACTGTGCCTCTGGTGGAGAATGGTGGTAGGAGCAATACGTAACTTC
>JAQMWT010000381.1:0-237211 GCA_029834535.1 Chrysophaeum taylorii
TGAATCAGCCAGCCGTTGCGGTTTGATTCCAAAGGGCGTGGCTCTACGCCAACCATAGAGAGATTTAAAGCTTTGGGAGACACGGCCTTGGTATTTCGGCATCTTCGGGATCGAGATAGTAAATGCCTTGTGGCAGTTTGACATAGACATGAGAACGATGGGAGCTTGAACAGCCGTTAGGGATCGCCTACGATGGTAGACGGAAGTCGCAGATGAGCCGCTAGCGCCAGAACACAACGGATGCCGGTGTGCCAGCCATGCGGCTGAATGTGTTGAAAAATCGGTGCCCATTATAAGAACCTCGTAGGACCAGGCGTGCTTTATGTTTAATGTACTGACCAGCAGCGTTGGTTTTATACGTAGGACGAGGCGGGTGTCAACGGCTTTGAGTTGACCATTGGCAGCGCTAGTTTAAAGCAGCCAAACTTAACAATGTCAAAACTCTTTGAGATGGCAGCAACACGCTTTGCGATCGTCTGAGCAGACCTGAGGCAGTTCAACTCCATATTCATCAATTTTATATCTTTGGCTTGAATCTTGTATTCGTCCGAACCAACCGTGCTGGGGTCTGTATCGTCGTCAGATGGTAATTGCGTAAGAAGCGACATTATCGTGCAGATGAGCGTGATCGGGATCTTCGATGAGCGAACTCACTAGTAGAGGAGCATCACCAAGGTGGGCCTCAATGTAATGCGATTGCACGGTGATAGTCTCGATGGCGGAGAGATGAGGCTCGAGGCACCATAAGAAGCGTCATTATGATCCAAAATGGAGTGGGGCGAACATAAAACATATTGAGCGGGAGGAACTTGAAATGTGAGCATGTTCAGAATTAAATGAACGAGAGCTTGAGGGAGGCAAGTCTGCAAGGTTGACGTCGTCGCAGAAGTGAACATGCATCAGGCGATGGGTGGCTCGCTCCTATGACACATAACTGAAGAGGATGTGAGATCGCTTGGTGCACATGGTGATGGTGGATGGTGTGAATTTCTGGCGTATAGCCGTCCAGTGGATGTCGAGCAAGATGAAGGGAGTGGAGGGTGGGGTCGCAGAACGTTATGTACCGCTTGAGAGGTCATACTTGAAGTCGGCAAGCGTACCACCGGCGTGTTTAGAAGCGGCAACAGTAGGCGCGCAATACGAGTAAGAACATCCTTGAGATTGGTTTTGCGACGAGGCTGAGGGTGATGAGGACCACGGTTGAGACGAGGCATCCTGGGAATAGAGAGACCGATAAGATGGTAAAGTGGCAAGTCGGGAGACACCCAGATGAGGTGTGGTGGCGGAAGTAGCGGGTGCAGGCAGCTGAGCACATGCGGGAGCGGGAGAGGGAGCATGGAGATGAGAAGAAAGTCCCCTCTCATGGTCAGTGTCGGTAGGCATAGCATTCCCCTCTGCGCCGCATCATTGGGGTGCTGTGAACAGAGAAGGGAATGTCGGGTGAAGGTGTGGGAGGTGGATGCTGTTCATAATCAGGAGGAGATTTAGAAATAAGATGAGAGTCAGTTTAGAAGAAACGCCGGACTTGCCCGTTTTCAGGATTAAGGACAACATCGGCTAAATGATTAACATGAGGTGTTATTGCCGGGATGCCCATACCAAGCTAAGACATGGGTACGACATCGGGTTCATATTATGAAGTTCGTTAGGTTCCAAATGCAGATAACAAACAGAACCAAAAGTTTGAGTAGTCCTGTTGGGGAACATTACATTGGTCTAACAAAACTTGTTGGGGGCTTAGGACTTTATTGTAAGTACGTTCGAGAAACGTTAGAGGAGATTATACGATTGAGCATGTATAACAGCCCGGGTAGTGTGGTGCCGGATCTGTTAGGGGGTGACCTTGCGAGGCCATTAAGCATATGCCGAGTCGTAGACGCGGCGTGGCTATGTGACCAACAGCGGCTTCGCTCATGATTAAAGACATGTAAGGGGGAACGCATACAATACCATGTTCCACACGAGGGGTTGTAACATGCTGAGATAAATAGGGTTTAAAGGAATCACATAGATTTGTTTTGAGTTGTACATGAACATAAGTAGAGCAAAATTGCACAAACTCAAGGGCGTTACAAATTGCTGGAGTTAGTGCGTGCTAAAAGTACACTAACAGAAATTTAGAATGAGACACTTGAAAACAATGATATGTCGAAGGATCCCCATTCCGAGAGCACAGATACGTAACCACCGTCACATGCCCAGCTTCACCAGGTTGAATTTTTTTCGAATGATGGTTGCTTGAGGTGATGTGGATGAGGAGCGTTTTTTATGAATCGTACAATCCACAAGAACTTACGGTAGGGTACGTCAGATGGGTGGTGTCCAGGACTGGCAATAACCTGAACAGCTATGCTTGAGAATCACTAGAATGGTGGATGTTGTGAAATTGGTGCTCGTTGTTGCGCATCTCGAAATGCAAGGGTGCCTCTGGCAGACTTTCTTATCGAAGGGTGCATGCTTTTCATGGAGCTGTCTTGGCGTTATGGGATGAATGTGTTTTTCTTTAGTAAGTATGATGTATCTGCGGATTAGGTGTTAGAGAGGTCACATGAGCTGAATCGAGATGAAAAGATGGAAGTTCGTGGTAGGCAGGATTATCACAACATGGTTTTTTATTGGAGATGTAAACATTGTAATGGAACTCTGGTGTAATAAGGATGTATCTGTTGGGAATAATTGTGAAGAAAGTTGACCTATAGTTTTTGGTTAGAGAGGCATGATCAGGGTCAAACGATGGTGATGTTAATTTACGCAAGTCATAGACAAGCTGACACGTTTATAAATCATGATATGTTCCAGCTGGAATAGCATTCGCGATTATATCCAAATAGGTCAGGGGACAAAGACAATTGATTTGGTGCGCTGTGTTATTGGCGCGTGCCAATTCGCGAGTTGAGTAGTGTCGATGCGATCGAGTCGGATCGTACACGAGCATATTAGCAAATCCACGAATGGCGGAGTGTATGTATATGAATGAACTTTGGCACCCATCTTCCTATCGCTTGATTATAAAGCCCACATATCTGCTTTGGGAAGATGCATGTCACTTAAAGCAAACATTTTATCGATAAATTGAGACGATTTTCCTGAGGGTAGAAGACAAAGAATCGTGAAATACAGGAAGTATAGGAAACCAGTGCTTGTACTAAACGACGCGTGTCTTGATTTTTTATTATGATATGCTTGGCAAAGCCAAAGAAAACCGAAGGTCGAGAGAAGCAGTCTTATCGATTCCGGCATCGCGTTAGGGCGCATGGTTTCACCAAAAGACTATATGTGCCTGGTATTTAGAAGGAGTAGAAACCGTTATGTCTCCGCCTGTATGTCTTCCACCGGTGATGTAAATGATGGAGGAAGTAGAGTTTATTTATTAAAAACCTAGAGATGGTTGGTTAGATTATAGTTGTAATACGAAAGGACACAGTAATGATGGATTTAGGAATAAGTCCCATAATATTATAGAGGAGCACAAAGCTTTGAGTTCAATAGGGTCTCATGCAAGGAGTGGTTTTCTTGAATTAGTCAAGAACCAGGCAAAGTTTGAAATGCCTCCATTTCATCTTGACTGGGATGTTCGACTGTTTTATTAGAGTGCAGACGAAGGGAAATGTTATGTTTCGTTTCAAGCTCAGTCAGTTAAGCGCACGGATCCTGTACGACTAAATATTGTAGGTTTTAGGTATGGACACGAATGGTATGTCGAAAACCTGCGTCCAAGGTTCGTCGACTATTAACTTGCGACTGATGGAATTAGCGTGGTCTGCAATGTCCAGGAAGGAAGTGACTCGTTTATTAGGCCATGAAAGCGGATCAAGAGGGCCGGTGTTATATTTACGTACAACGAGGATCCATCTTTCTCTGGCTTGATAATCTCCCCATAGATAGCATGGAAATCGGTCACATATATCCACCGTATAGTGCATCGTTGAGACGATGAGATTAGCAACTCGTATATGATCTTCATACGATGCGGAGTGTGGTGGTGTCATTTCCATGAAAAGAACGAGCGGCTTTAAAAGCTCAGTACACTTAGAGCACTTGGAAACAAAATCGTCCATATCACGCTCGAAGGTGGAAATGGATCTCCCATTGATTATGTTGCGATTTGTGCATGGTGATGTCAATTCCACGATATCGGTGTAATATCGTGCACGTTCAACGTCCGATGCTCGATGGAGTATGTCAGAAACTTAGGTTGGGATGGGAAACTTCGATGGAACTACCGTCTTCGTAGCATGTGCGTGATATTGTCGTCGCTCTCAACAAGAACTTTAACGTTGATGTTGATTTGCAAGTCATTAGAAGCGCAAGCCAAGAACGCAGGAGTGGACATCCCAGAGCAAAGGCAGTTACGTAGGTGTTCGTGAGCTAGGAGACGAAGTTACTGTGTGGAGCAAAAACGTGGTAACCTTGCGTCATAGGGAGGTGAGAAATGCTGCGTATGTAAGGCAGCTGCGAATGCATTTTGACTCCAAGATGGTTTTAAGCCATGGGACGTAAATTACTCGTTCCATGAGGGTGGAATATAGTTTACGCATTTCGCGTTGTTCATTAAAGGCACATAGTCTGAACTGTAGTGAGCGAAGTTCCATTTTACGCGCTTTTGCTTGCGCTGGTAGAGTTGGCAGCAGGTTACTGAGTCTAAAGTAATTTTGACATTATCATCAATTTTACTCTGGATAGATGATTGTCCTTTAAATTCAACTCCATAGAGATGTATACCAAGTTTATCTTCTCCCCATTGAGTCATACTGATGATGTGCAGATCGGGATCGTTATGGTCGTTTTGCTTGGGTAGAAAAAGCGCAACGTCTAGCTTTACATATCCCACATTTGGATGCTTTGGGAGAGCGGGAATGACGGTCCTTATAATCATAGCATGTGTGATTCTCTGCGTATCCGTAGCAGTCTGGATAGCAGGTGATAAGGACTCGGGTAGCTTGACGACTAACGATAGCATTCTGAGCTTTAGCATTTATGTGCTGCAATAGCGGCTGAGGGATGTTATCGATTTTATCATCTTTAAGGCAGAAAAGTGTGGAAAATTTTCTCTGTATCAGCAGTCCCCCTCTGCTCCGCATCACTGGGGGACGCTTCAGGAGTAGAGGTTTCAGTTTGATTCTTTTCTTCTGAAACATGAGATTCCTTATCGGCTTCTGAGGTTCACTAGTATTGACATGTATCAACTCGAGATAAGTAGAGATGAAATTGGGTGGCTTCGTCAGGATCTGGACTGTGTCGAAGCTTGAGAAGCGGCTGTCCAGAGGGTACTCAGCTTCTCTTTTCATTTCCTCCTGTACCATTTTAGAGTCGGTAGAGGGGTTGGGATTCGCTTCCTGTAATTTACCAAACGGGTGGCGAAGACGATCAACTTGATAAGTAGCCCGGTCCATAAGAGACATGTTAGAGCGTGCATTACGGTTAGAGGAGGGTGAGTAGACAGGACGATCGAAGCTGGTACCTTTGACATTATAATTTGAGGGTGGACGATAGTACGACGTGTCACGAGGTAAAATTGTCGATGCTTTGTCTTTTGCATTACGAAGCTTACGAGCGTCGAAGCCAGACTGCCCAGCTACAGTAGCTAACAACGAGTAAGCGTTGTTTAGAGAGTCGTGGGATTGATGAATAGTATCCATCAATAATACCTTAGGTGGCTTGGTAGCGGTAGTACCAGGGATGTAAGGGATCCACGAAGCGGGTTTATCCAAGCGTCGGTTAGAGGAAAACTTTGTTTCGTTGTATATCTTTAACAAGAATTCCAGTAACGGACGAACGTCGTTAGGATCAACTAGCTTTAACAATTCAGGATCGTGAATCGAGTTGTTCCCAGAGCGTGTCTCGTAGAGTTTACACCACTCCAATAAAGATTGAGAATAGCGCTCGTGATCCGAGGGATTAGCGTATAGACTGTAGATCTCCTCGTGAGCTTTAAGGGTAATTATGGAGTTATTAAATTGGATTGATGCTTCATCATTATTTAATTGCTTTGCTGTCTCATAGTAATGGTAAGCTAAAAGCATTACCGCACGTAGTTTATTAGGATGTGCAGTAAGTGCATATATCTTCTTTAATTGAGGCCACATAGCGAGTGCTGGTTTGTCTTGTGATTCCAAGTTGAAAAATGTTTACAAGAAACCAGCATAAGTTTCGCAGTGTTTGATCCAGTCGGTATTAGAAAGGCATCGACTGTTAGTTGATGGGAAGAGTTGACGTGCCAAGTCTTTAAATGTTCGGGCAGGGCATCTTCATTAATGCAGATGTAATTCGTTAATTTTCTCGGATATCCATCTTGAAAAGATGGCATCTACTTCGTTATCAAGGATTTGACTATATTCCGGAGCATTCCGGATATTGGTATTTTTTTTGGGAGAAGTAATGTGACTGATCAAGGTAGGTTAGAGGATTGATAGATAGATTCGATGCTCCCCACACACACCCCCTTCTTAGCAGTCGACATTTAAAGACAGATTCGACACATAAGAATGAAGGGTTTCTTGAGTGCGGGTCATATGTACAGTACGCTATTTTAAACGTGGGCTTATTTACAAGACCAAACAAATCAACATGCTATTTAAAACAGGATGACTTGAGACTGAAGAATGGATTAGTTCTCGAGGAGTCAGTCTTTTGTTGGGGAATGGAAGGAAAAACCCGTACAAGTTTCCGCGGCTTGTATAGAAAAAATTTTAATTTTATTGGTTATGCGAGTGCATGTGACCAGTGACCGACCCAACTCGGCCACAAACCAAATTAACTGGTGGGCACATACCGTCACACAACAAATATGTACTGTGGACCACCGCCAAACACATTGTCGCATTGTACTCGTGATCAGGCGTAAATTGATCACTCCAATTAAACGTACAACACAGTTGGGCTGACACACCTACGCATCTGGGCCCATAACCTGGAGAGATTTGACCCTCTCCGGGTACATGGTAGAGACTGCGTGCAGTCTTAGGCGTGTACAGACCATTCCGCTTGTCACATGCTACTACACAAGGTAGGGACTTAGGCCCTAGCTCCTTAAGGACATTAGGTCCCATAGAAGCGTTTACGCTGACAACGAGGAACGAAGCCTCTGTTAATTAAACAGAAAACCCCGTACCTGACGGTACGCACCTGGAGGCCTACTCCATGTTGGAAAAAAGCTTCAGACTGGGTTCTTCATAGTCATGAAAATATAATTGCGGAAGGGTAAGGAAGGAAGGCGGGAAAGCCGTACTACGAAGAGAAAACCCTCTTGCAGAGATAGGTGTGAAATGTTCCAGTGTTGCAAACAATAATAGTGTAGCTCTCTGGACCAACAGCGTGATTTTCCTCTGTGATTCCGTACCGGCTCCTGCCGGTCCGGCCTGGCTTCCATGCTCGGGAGAGGTCTGAAGTTAGTTAGTTAGCTAGCACCGTACCCCACTGCTGCTGTTGCCTGATGCGCCCTAGTCACGCACCCTCATGGTGGCCTGCACTCGATCCCCAAGCTTAGATATCAATCACACCAATCAACACAACGACGCAAGGCATAGATATTCAATATCAGGCAAGGCGGAAAATTAGGTGAATGCCCGAGGGAGTTTCGACGATCGGGGAGAGGGTGCCAGGGGCGAGCGCAAAGGCTGCCGCCTCGAAGGCTTTGTCCAGTTCCCCCTTGGAGAAGGGTTTTAAGTTCCCGCCCTTGGATGCCGACGGACAGTCCGAACGCTGCTCGGCGATGGTCGCGAGCTGCGCGGCGGGATCGGAAGACGCCTCGATCTGGCGGCCTGCAGACACAATAATTTCCTTCAGGATCAAAAAATAGCGCACGGATGGCGAGGAGTTGGTCGCGCGCGGCTGCCTTGGAGAGTTCGATGCGTTCCTCGCGCCACGAGGAGGGCCGCTTCGATTCGGTGTGCTTGACGAGAACGTGTCGTACGACCGCCTTCTCGCTGGGAGCTTCCCACCTGCGCGCGAATCCGTCACGCCCTCGAGGGCAGCGCGCACCTCCGTTCGCCCGTCTCGACGTTGAAGCAATACCAAGATCCCGCCTGGCTCCGGCTCTCGCGCCACTCCCAGCCTATCGGAAGCGCGGGGCGTTTGTTTGTCTCCCCGGATCGCTCTTCGCTCTTCTCGTCGCTGCGGTCAAATCCCCGGCGTCTCTCGCCGCTCCGTTCTTGGTCGCGCCGACCGTCGGACGGACGCCGATCGTCCTCAAAGAAGCGCCGGTCATCGCGGCTCCGTCGTCTGTGGTCGTCGCGCCCAACGTCTTCGAATCGGCGGCGCCGCCGCCGCGGCCCATCGTCGTCGTCGTCGTCGCGGCGACGATTCTTGGTGGTCGAAGCGTCCGGGAGCTCGCCGCCGGCAGCTAGGACGAGCCGGCGCTGTGCGGATTCGCGATCCCCCGCAGCTTCGGGCTCGACGGGCACCTGCTGCGCGACGAGCTCGCGCTTCTTGCGCTCGACAAAGGCGCGCGGGATACCATAGGGCGCGTCCTGGGCGTCGACGAGAAGCGTCCAAAGCTCCGTCACGAACGCCGGCGCCTTTTTCTCCAGAAATCCCGTGAGCTGGACTTGCAACGCTTTCGGGTCGAGTTTCTTTAGTTGGCCGCTCAGGGGGTCCGTCCGCTGCGACAGCAAGTTTGTCACCAGTCCAATCACAACCTCATCCTCGAACCCTAGAACGTCGGTCAGCCGTTCCCCCACCCACCGTGACATAACCTCGATGTTCACGCGGCCCATGTTCACCGGCGTTTCCAGAACTGCGTCGAACGCGCCCCGCTTCGACAACTTCGAGATCAACTTCTTGTCTGTGTCCCCGAAATCCTTGATGTCGACCGACATCCTTGTCGTCGAGGACAACAGGAACTCAAAACCCGAGAAGAAACCCTCGTTGTTGTTGTTGTTGTATCGATGAATGATACTACTACGATTGATGCGCCGAGAGGGCAAAAAAATTGCGGGAGCCTCGCGTCGTGGTGGTTGTCTGAAGCATGCATGCAGACGGGCCCGGCTTATGAGTAAACACCCTAGTTGTTGGATTATTCCGTGGGGAGCTCCTCGTACCGACCCATTCCCGTCGCTTGCCCCCCGGGCGTCATACACATCGGTGGCGGTGGAGGAGGAGCTCCCGTACGACATATAATTGCACGCGCACCACCTCCGACAACACCGTTGTTATTAATCTCGCAGAGTCCCTTGTTGCCATACGCAGCAGCTGCAGCAACAGCAGCAGGAGCAGCAGCACCTGGCGGCGGTTCGAGCGCGAGTAAAGCGGCGCGGAATCAATTGCCTTTGACCTCAAGCCAACCCCGAGGGGAGAATGGGGTGGTGTTATAGATATGATAGGACTAGATCTTTTTCTCGGTGGTGTAGGAGACGTTGAATGTCTTTGCCAGCGACGAGGCGGGTGCGACGTAGGCCCCTGGACCGACTTCGGGGGACGTGGAAGTGCGAATCCAGCCTCGAAAGCGCTGCTCCATCGGCTGCGCGGGCCCGTTGACGCGCCTCTGCGGGTGATGGCGCTCGGGCTGGTAGGTGCCCGGGCCGGGGGTTTGGCGTATTCGGTCGCCGTTTGCGAGCGCGTTGTCGTCGAAGCGGCGCGCCTTGGAGGTAAAGGTCGACGCCGGAGCACCTTTTCGAGAAGCAGGCTTACTAAAGGCGGAGGGAATGGTGTAGTCGCCAACGCCGGGCGTGTTCCTGGAACCAACTTGCTGGATTTGCGGAGCGCGCGCGTCGTATTGCGGCTTGTCGTCGTTGCGGTCGACGATCGACTTGAAGACGTGGCGCTGCCCCCTCGGCGAAGCGGCAGATTTGGTGGTTTCGCGGAGGACGTCGTAGTTTCCCGGGCCCGGGGTGTCGTTGGCATCCGTCGAGTGCGATTGGAGCATCTTCTGGACTTCGGGCGGGAGCGAGTGGTGAACGAATCGCGCCGAACACGATCCAAAGATGCCGTGCCGACCGGCCGTCCGCTTTTGAATGGCGTGGACGATCGACTCCGACTTGAGGTCGTAGGCCCCCGGTCCGGGTGGCGAGATGCGCGACACCGGTTGCACCGTCTGCGGCCCGTCGGGGTCCGCGTCGGCGGGATTTTTTTCGCCGTCGTCGTCGTCGTACGAAGCGAGGCAGGGTCTAGGACCCGAGGAATTAAAGGCGATCGGTTCGTCTGTGAGCCGCCGTTGGAGCTTGATGCGAAACGCGCTGCGATCGCACGCGTAGCTGCCGGGACCGGGCGTCGCGGACGACGACGGATCCGCGTAGGGAAGGTCTGCTCGTCGATGCCAGCCGCGGCGGGTCGACGTGCTCCCGAAGCACTGCAAGATCGAGGGCCACTCGGGCTTGTTGTCCGCGGGGCCCAAAAAGTCGACGTCGCACGTGTTGGGCCTTCGAGCATCGTCGATCTCGAAAGCCATGGGCACGCGCGACTTGAAACACGCGAGACCCTCGCCCTCGCGCTTGGACTGCCTGGCCCTCTGGGCGTCGACGGTCGTCATGGGGTCGTAGTCGCCCGGGCCCGGAACGCTTTTCATCTCGAAGACCCGACGCCGCGTGGTCGACTTGGCGAACTCGGTCCCGTCCTTCCCGATGGCCCCGGGAATGTCGTACGCCGCGGGGCCGACGGTCTCGGCGCCGACTCCCGGAATCACGTCCTCGCGCCCGCGAAGTGGTGTCAGGTAACCCTCGTCCGTCTCGTCGTAGCCATGACTCTGCTCGCGGCGCGGTATGGCGGGCGGGTTCAGGCGCTTGGCGTCGCTCTTGATCGCCGTCAGCACGCGAGCCGCGAGGCTTGGTTTTTTTACGATTTGCGGCGGACGCGGACCCATCCGCGGCTCCTTGAAGGGATCTCTGTACATGCCGGGGCCGGGATTCCTCGCCGCGCTCGACTCGACGTAGCACGTTGACCCTGGCGCCGACGGCGCCATTCTAGCGATCGACGTCTTGAACGCGTTGTTCGTTACCGGTTTGCGTTCGACTGTCCGCACCGCGAGATACGACCCCGGCCCAGGTGTCGACGACTCTTGGTCCTGGGACAGCCCTCGAGCATTCGACGACGCGAAGGCAGCGAAGTTGGGCTGGCTCGACGTCTTCAGCGACCTCGGCGGCGCATAGCTCCCCGGACCCACCGTCCCGGGCGTCGAGCTCGCGTGGACGATGCTCTGCGTCGTGTTGCGCGCCGCGCGACACGGCATCGCCATGGTCTCCTCCGCCTCCTCCTCCTCGAGACAGCAGCCCTAGTTGATTGATTTATATGGATTGATTTACGATCTTCGAATCATCCGATCCATTCATCATCATCATTGCGTTGGCCTTTCCAAATAAATCCTATTATGTATCTTTTTCCTCGTACTTCAAAAAAAACGTTTAAACAGAGGGTAATAAGTAAAAACAAGTGCAGCCCAGTAAGTTCACCTATCTCTAACCCCAGTAAGTTCACCTGGTCCCAGTAAGTTTCGTATAAGTTCACCTGGTCAGTAAGTTCACCTAACTCACACCAACTCCTTTGAGCTCGTCGCTCTCGCCTCCGCCAATCTAAGCTGCTTTGATCCGCACGCGCCGCCAACCTTTGAGTTTACTCTTAAAACCCTTTACTCTAAAAACCCCAGTATGTTCACCTGGTCCCAGTTTCACCTGGTCACTAAGTTCACCTAGTCCCAATCTCAAACCCCAGTAAGTCCACGTGGTCCCAGTAAGTTCACCTACAGTGCGCGTGTAGACGCCGGGAGGGGGCTTATTGGTATAGCGCAGCACGTGTGGAGTAGGGTGGAGTCGTCGACCAAAAAGAGGATATCCTCGGGGTTGCCGATCGACAGAGAGCCACGTAGAGCTGGACGTGGCAGAAGACGGGCTTGTGGGAAAGAGGACGCCGACCTCGCGGGGCGTCTGGTCCTGGCTCTTGTTGATCGTTTGGCGTCGGCGGGCCTTAAGGGATACAGGTTGGAGGAGCCTCGGTGACACGACGCGATCGATCATGTATCTGGTACCGTTGCAGTGGCCGTGCGACGGGTCGAGGTTGCGAAGACATTAAGCTCGCGATCAAAGTCAGCATGCCGTTGGTTGTCAGGGAGTTGAAAACTCGACTGTAAAGAGCGAGGCGTCGTCTTCCGACCCAACCTAGTCGGCCGAAAAGAACTCCGACGCCTCGTCTCCGGGAAAAAAAGGCCGCGGTCATGCGCGCGTTGTCAGCATCGACAACATCGTTTCGACGGGGCGTGAGAATGGCGCGCCGAAAGAGCCGCCGCGGGTCGTGGAAATAGTCTGCGAGGTCGCCGTAGACGGCTTGGAGGATCACTGTCTGGCTCGCGGGCCAACCTTATCCTTACCCTAAATCGAGGGACAGACAAACACAAAAGGTGAGGGTAGGAATGCCGGTCCTGGTGTGTGCGAGTGCCCGGGGCTATATATACCCCTGTGCTTCCCCATCATAGTGAAACGTGAACATCTGGGGCGAGTCAAGCATGTATGCGAGACAGTGGGGGCCCAGCAGACGACGACGCCATTTGCTTAAGATGAATCATGCTTAAGATGAACATCTGCGTCGGAGATGAACACCCGGTCCTGGTAAGTGAAAGCGCCCAGATGAGGGGGGTCTAGTGTGTGTGCTAGACGACGGGGCTCCAGCAGTTGGCGATGGCAACTGCTTCGAAGGCACTCACACACTCCTTGCGGCGCAGCGGTGAGGCGGATTCGAACGCGCGATCCACCTCGAGCGCTGCAAGGGCCCATAACCAAAAGGTGAGGGTAGGAATGCCGGTCCTGGTGTGTGCGAGTGCCCGGGGCTATATATACCCCTGTGAAACAGACAAACAAACAAACAAACATCTGTCGATTAGTAGTTAGGAAATCAGATGATTCCGTTGTTGTTTTTCATTATTGGTTGCGATACTCTCGGGGCGGGGACCAGAGAGAGGTACCACCACCCTAGACGAGGCATCATCGGCGCGCGTCCCAGGAGAGGAGAGGAGAGGAGAGGAGGGAAGTGTCGTAATGGGATTTGGCTTCCTAGGAGTTGGCTTGACACTTCCGCCGTCCCAGCGTACGTACGACGTCATGAGGTTCGATTATTGACTAACTAACTAACTTCAGACCTCTCCCGAGCATGGGAGCCAGGCCGGACCGACAGGAGCCAGTCCGGAATCACGGGCCTGTAGACGAGGGGCGCCGAAAGGTGGGTCGGCGGAGAGTGATCATCAAGCTTGTCGCCATGCGACGAGGAGACCGCGATGTGACTGACAACCAACTCGTCGATAACCTTCCGTCTGCGCCCCCCGGCCATACGCCGATTATTGCCCTTTATTTTAATAAGACCCCCCACCCAAAAGCAAGTCTAGACCTCAGCGCGACGGCCTCGGTGTTGAAAAGAACGATGGCGCTCTTCGAAACGGAAAGCGAGAGCCGCATCGACGAGCTGAGGTCGATGATCGACGAGATGTTGTCGGAGACCAAGACGTATGCGCGGATCCGGCAGGTGATCAGCGAGACGGCCGAGGCGGGGGCCCCGGGGACGCGCGCGACGCTCGCGAGACTGGTGTCGGCCGTCGAGACGAGTCCCGTGCCCGAGCTGCTCGCGGGAATCGACGGGACGGGGGTCGGTCTCTCGACGGACGAGGATGCGTTGGCGCTGCGCGTCGAGGTTCGTGGGGGCGCCGCGTTCGTGGGCGAACTGGTCGACGCGTCGAGCAAGGGCGGCGCGCAGGCGGTGCGAGCGCATTTTCTGTTCAATCGTCAGCGCGGCGCGTCGAGTTTGGTGGCCGCGGGCGTCGAACCAAAGCTCCGCGGGTCATTTTTGTTCGAGATCGCGAGGCCGAGGCCCAGGTCTGAGACTGACTGGCATCGCGCTCTGACGCTCGCGATGCCGCGGCTGCGGGTGGCCGTCACGCGCGAACGGTGCGGCCGCGGCGTGGCCACCGCGAGGCGCGAGCTCGTGGCGACGGGGTCCGTCGACTGGCGACGCGCGTTGCTGGAGGCGGGCCGCGAGACGACCGTACCGCTCGCAGCGGCGGGCCCCGACTCGGTCGTGGTCGAGACGTCGGCCGCGCTGAGGGTCGTCTTGGACGTCGTCGCCCTCGGCGACTCGCAGGTCGTGGAGCCGCCCTTCGACGAAACGACCGTGCGGCGCGAGATCCAGAGATCGCTGACGTTGCGCGGCGAGGCGAGCCGCCGGTTCTACCTGTACGCGAAGGACTGGTGGCGCGAGTACGGCCGCGCGTTGCCGTCGGCGGACGAGGCAGACGAGCGCGGCGTCCAGCTGTTCGCTCGCGACGAGGCGGGGGAGTTGCGGTGCGTGTGCGCCTTCGTTTACCCGCTCCGCGCCGGGCGCGGCCTCGACTCCCCGAGGCACGCGGCGCGCTTCGTGTCTCTCGTCGCCCTCGAGAAGGAGGGCACGGTCGGAGGCGGCGCGAGGGCCGACGTCTGGCACTCGCCGCACGGCATCCTCGCGCGCCGCGCCGGCGACGTCTGGGACCACGCGACTCTCTTGTGCTCATTGCTGCTAGGTTTTGGCCTCGACGCCTATGTCGCGCTCGGGACGATGCGTTGCGACGAGCGCGCGCAGCAGCACCACGCGTGGGTCGTTACTTTCTCGACGACCGACGACGCCCCGCGCGTCGTCGCCTGGGAGAGCGCAACGGGCCGCCGCGCCTCGCTCGTCCCGCTCGATCCCGAGGCGGCGAGGCGATACGCGACCCTCGCGTGCGTCTTCAATCACTCGCGTCTCCTCGCGAACCGCCAGCGCTCGGACAAGCTCGTCGACGGCGTATCCCTCGATCTCGACGATCCGACCTCCTGGATGCTTCTCGACGCCAAGGCCCATGGAGGCGTCGAGGATGAGGCCTACGTCTCGCCTGCGGCCGACTTTGCGCTCGTGCCCACCAGGCTCGACGTCCCCGCGGCCGAGCTCGCCCTAGAGAACGAGCTCAGGGAGCTCGTCGAGCGACGACGACTCGCGCAGCTCGGCCTCCTCACGACCTGGGATAGGGAGCTCTCCTACATGCTCCAGCCCGCCCTCGCCGCCTACGAGAACGACCGCGTTACCGGTCACCCCTTTGGCAACCACGAGTTCCAGGATGCGATCAAGCGCCACGTCCCCGAAGGCCACTGCTTCAAGGGCTTTCCCTGCTGCTTCACGCACCTCCAACCCGCCCGCATGCTCGCGGCCCTCGAGCGCGGCGACCTCTCGTCGGACGTCATCAATACCACCGGCGACCACGTCCGCCACGCCCTCCGCGCCCGCATCTTCCCCTACGCTGAGGATGTCTGCGCCTGCTGGATCATGATCGCCACCTTTTATCTCAAACCCGGCGCCTCCGCCGCGTTCGGACCACCCCCGCCCGCCTAGCTCTCTCGCGAATTTTTACTACCCCCTCTTATTTTTTCCCCCATAAGCGGCGGCGGCGGCCGCCGCGCGGTCCTCGCCCATCGGACCGCTTTTTGTTTTTTATTATTAGTCGCGACGCCCGAGGGAAGGGCTGGCTGAAAAACGCAGTAGTTAAATGACAAACACGATTGTAGGTAGTGCCGCTCCACAGTTAGTTGCTTGATTCCCCCCCGCCGCCGCCGCCGCCGCTCGTAGAATCCAAAATTTGTCGTTCGTTCACCTCCGGTGGGACGGCACGTCCCTTACGACGACGACGACGTCGTCGTCGTCGTCGTCGTCGTCGTTGCCACCGGCGCCGCGACGTTGGAGGGTGAACTCGGCGTGACACTGCTTCATCATGCGACGCGCGTAGGTGTGAAGCGCCAGCGTCATGAGATGGACGGCCGAGGCGGAGGCGCCGTCGAGGCCGAGACCGATGGAGATGTCGTCCATCTTGAGCGCGACGAGGCTCGCGCCGTCGAGGCGCGCATTCGCGACGAGACCGCGGTTTTTGCGAGGAACGTCCATATTCTTGTGTGGCAGCGGTGCCGTCGCCATGAGCCCCGTTTTGCGCCACTCGCGTCGTAGCGCGGCGAGCTCGTCGTCGGCGCCGGCGGCGTCGTCGATCTTCGCCTCGGGCTCGAGCGGCAGGACGAGGCGGTGTCGTGGAACGCCCACGACGGTTCTGTTCCGCGTATCGACGGCGCGGCGCGTCGCGTCGGCCAAGAGCGCCAGCAGGAGCGCGTTGTGCTTCCGGATGTTATCAACCCCTATCACGCGAAGCACGACCGTGTCGAGCTCTCGTTTCGAGAGGCGTCGCGAGACGTACATCCCGAGGGCCTCTTGATAGGCGGCCCAGCGCTTGTCGGCCGAGAGGCCGTCGGCTTCGCACATCGAGAGGTAGATGTCGGCCTTGGCATTCATCACGTCACCATTTCGGATGTTCATCGCTTCTTCTACCTGATAATAAAAAAACGGAAGAAAGAGTTCCCCTCGAGGGTGGTGGGCGGCGAGGATGATGCACCTGTCGACGAGCCCCCCCATGCTGCCGGTCCACCACCGTAAGGGCCCCTTGCAGTTCGAGGCGTCGGCGGCAGCATCCACCTCGAACCGACACGGGTCCCGCGGTGGTCGTCAGCGCGAGGCATACGACGACGATGACGACGAAGCTGAGAGTCTTGGTGAAGTGTGGGCGCAGTCGTTGCCGTTGATGCGTCCGTTTTTGCGACGGGCCTTCCTTTTTAATCAGATGGACTTCGAGACCGCCCTCGACGAGATGCTGAGCCTGTGTCTTGGCCAACCGGGGCGGGTTTTCAAGCTCGCGTACTACCGCAAGCAAACGAAGGACAGGTGGTCTCGCGACGACCCCGCCTTCGCCGTACTTCAGGTCGCCTTTTTGCTCGCGGCGACCGTGGCGACGGGGGCGGCCCTCCGGGCCCGTCTCGCCCTTACCTACGTTTACCTCGCGATCGCGGCGACCCTCGTGCACTGGCTCGCGTGCGGCCTCGCCGCCACTACGCTTCACGCCTGGATTGCCAATAAGTTCCTCCGCGAACGGGGATGGTCCCACTCGGTCGACCAAAAAGTCGAGTGGCTCTACGCCTTCGACGTCCACTGCAACGCCTTCTTCGTCTACTTTGTCTGCGCCTACGTGGCCCACTTCTTCCTCCTCCCCGTTTCCCTCGGCCACTCCTTCCTCGCCATGCTCGTCGCCAACGCAATACACGCCTCCGCCTTTTCGGCCTACTTTTACATTACCCACCTCGGCTTCCGCGCGCTCCCCTACCTCCGCCGCACCGAGGTCTTTTTATACCCCGTCCTCTTCGCCGCCCTCCTCTTCGCCCTCTCCATCGTCCTCGGCGTCCTGGGCATCAAGCTCAACGCCGCACGCATCGCTATCGCCGCCGTCGTGGCCCCCCTCACCCTTTATTGATTGATTATTTATTCGCCGCGGGCTCGTTTCGACCCCCACCCCCCTGTTTTTCTTCTTCGTCGTCGTCCAGTCGGCTCCTCGACGAACCGCCTCTGTGCGACCCCCGACTACCGAACCTCAATCACCGCTGGGTGACAAAGCTATTCGTCGTCACTGGTGACAAACTTACTTTTTCACAGGATAATAATAATAATAACAAGTGCAGGCCAGTAAGTTCGCCAGTAAGTTCACCTGGTCCCAATCTCTAACCCCAGTAAGTTCACCTGGTCCCAGTAAGTTCACCTAGTCCCAATCTCTAACCCCAGTAAGTTCGGCGTAAGCCCACTCGTGCTCACATCTACTCACCCCACTCTCCTTCGAGCTCGTCGCTCTCACCTCCGCCAATCGAAGCTGCTTTGATCCGTACACGCCGCTAGCCGTTGCGTTCACTCTAAAAACCCCAGTAAGTTCACTTGGTCCCAGTAATTTCACCTGGTCACTAAGTTCACCTAGTCCCAATCTCAAACCCCAGTAAGTTCACCTGGTCCCAGTAAGTTCAACTACAGTGCGCGTGTACACGCCGGGAGGGGGCTTATCGGTATTGCGCAGCACGTGTGGGGTAGGGTGGAGTCGTCGACTCAGAAGAAGATATCCTCGGGGTTGCCGATCGACAGAGAGCCACGTAGAGCTGGACGTGGCAGAAGACGGGCTTGGGCAAGAGGACGCCGACCTCGCGGGGCGTCTGGTCCTGGCTCTTGTTGATCGTTTGGCGTAGGCGGGCCTTACGGGATACAGGTTGGAGGAGCCTCGGTGACAACGACACGATCGATCATGTATCTGGTACCGTTGCAGTGGCCGTGCGACGGGTCGAGGTTGCGAAGACATTAAGCTCGCGATCAAAGTCAGCATGCCGTTGGTTGTCAGGGAGTTGAAAACTCTACTGTAAAGAGCGAGGCGTCGTCTTCCGACCCAGCCTAGTCAGCCGAAAAGAACTCCGACGCCTCGTCTCCGGGAAAAAAGGCCGCGGTCATGCGCGCGTTGTCAGCATCGACAACATCGTTTCGACGGGGCGTGAGAATGGCGCGCTGAAAGAGCCGCCGCGGGTCGTGGAAATAGTCTGCGAGGTCGCCGTAGACGGCTTGAGGATCACTGCCTGGCTCTCGTGCCTACCTGATCCTTACTCTCGCGCCTACCTGATCCTTACCCTAAATCGAGGGACAAACAAACAAACAGACAGACAGACAGACAGACAAACATCTGTCGATTAGTAGTTAGGATAACCGAGATATGACCAACCCGGATTTATTAACCGGGATTTATTTATTAACCGGGATCAATCAACCGGAGGGGAAAACTCTACGATGGCTGTTTTCTCCCACAAAATCGCCATACGCCGTTCAAATTCTTCGAGTCCTGCAGCCACCTCGGGCTTTTGGGGGCCGCAGTGCTGCGCGGCAACGCCGTGTCGATCGTCGTGCTCGGATTTGGAGCACCCAGGGACGTCATGAACAAGGACGAGAGATAGAGTGCAGAACACGCCCACGTGGGCAAACCCGGTGCATCACCATTCTCGACCTGGAGATCTGGAAGCAGAACAAGATGACCTCCTCCCTCGCCGAATGGCGCGTCTGACACCGGCCGCAACCAGTTTCCCAAGATCGCCCCCATCGCCGAGCGCCTTGACATGCTCGCCGTCCAGTCCGCTGATGTCGAGCGCGCCTGCAAGGCCCACAAGGTCATCCACACCAAGGCCCGCTCCTGCCTCCATACCCATACCGTCCACATGCTCCTCTTCACCTACATCAACCTCCGCCTCATCAATAAGTGCACCGCCGAGATCGGCGACTTCCTCCTGCAGTGCGTTGCTGTCGAGGACGACGGCGCCACCACTCAAGAAGAAGACAGCGACGTTGAGATCGTCGAAGATCCCGCCACCACCCGCGCCACCCCTGCCGCCCCTGCGGACCACGACGACGCCTCCGGCTGAAACAACGATACGAGAAGAAGCAAGTAGAATCGGCGAGCTCAACACCACCAAGCTCAATGCCACAAGCCCCGCTCTGTGTATAACCCAGACGCCCCTCTCGCTCCCTTGTCTTCCCTTCCACGTTTCCTCCTTCTGGCTTTTGGGCCTGGCAGATATTCTTTTTCTTTCTCTGCGACAGGAGTTTCAAAATTACTTTCATAATAATGAAGCAATGAGCGATGCGGCGGGACGCGAAGATAGAGGCGAGCCGCGAGAGCTCAAGCGGCGGGGGCGGCGCCGGGTGAGCGTCAGGCGTGCGTAGTCATGGCGGGGTCGCGCCACGCACGAGCGAGCGAAATGTGAAGAACTGCGGCCAGCAGCGCCGCAAACACTGTCCAGAGTGGCGTTGTGAAAATAGGGGGATAAGCTGACGTGGCGGGGAAAAACATTAATTAACTCCGCCTTATTGAGTTCGTCACAAATAATAACCGGTTAATAACCGGTTTATCCCAATTATTTACTTTTTCGGTTAATAACCTAGAGGTACGGTAACCCCGACCCCTACGTCTGAAACTAGACCCTAATCTGAGTCACGCCGAGTCATCGGCTTGGCATGCTAACGTCAGCTAACCGTATCTTTCTTTACGTGCGGAAGTCCGCGCGGGCAACGTTTTCGACGGCACGATATGTTCTAATCGAACACCAGCTTCGGGCCGAGAAAGTACGCGATCGGAGCAGCGCTGCGCTATCCGCAATTTGCGTCTACGGAAAGTTCACGACCTTCTCTGTCGATCAGGCCAATTTGCGGAGGACAGACGGTGCTAATCGGAGTGTGCTGTTGCCGCGTCCTTATGGTACTTCTCGCATCAGCTGCGGATCAATTTTTTGCGGCAGCGACGGCAATAGACCCCCAATGCTGGTGGGAAATCGACGTTGGCTTCGCACGACGCCTTAGTGCGAGTCTAAAGCGCTCTATCGACTTCGAAGAACTCAGCGCCGCGCTCGCTGGAGATCTTTGTCCGACTCTTCGACGGCACTACCACAAAGATACGGCTGGCCGGAGGCACTGATCGTACTGTAGCAACCCGACGAAGTTCCCGAGCAAAGCCCCCCGTCGTCATCCTTGCCGATGCCAGTCTGGGACTGGCCGGCTACAACGACGTGGGCCATCCTTTCGGAGTGCGGCGCCAGCATCGAGCCCAAGCCGCGCACTGTGGAGGCTCCAGTCCCCGTCGCGGCCCCGGCCTCCACCGAGACCCACGTCGACCCACTGCGGAGCACCAACGAGAGGCAGGCTCATTCGACGCCCAGCAAGGCAACGCCAAAGTCGGATGAGGAGTACGACAACGCGCCGTCGCCAGCCCCGTACCGGCAACCCGAGGCCGCTATGGCCAAGGCCATGCTCGAAGCTGAGGATCACTCCAGCCGTCATGGCAAAGCTCATGCTCGAAGCTGAGGATCACTCAACGGAAATCGCAAGGCAGAGAGCGTGTGTCCGGCACCTCGAGTACGAGAACTAAGTAACTAACTATAGGCCAGATCAGTGCTTGGGGCGGAGGCTAATCGAGTGCGAAAAAGAGGATGCTAAGACCAAGCTTCAGTCTGCGGCACATCGCGATAAGTGCCCCATCCGCCTCCTTAATGACTTCATCGAGGACGAACGACTAGCCGTGCGCGGTCTACTATATCCCCCGCCTCAACATGGACCCGGCCACCGCGCGCGAGGTCCTGGCGCAGTTCCAGCGTGTGGCGATGCGCCACAGCACGCTGGGCTTTTCGGGTGAGCTCCTCCGGTTCATCATCCACGAGGTCGACAATCTCAGCGCGGATCGCCGCCGCAACCTCGACGAGAACCTGCCGACGCTTTTGGGCGTGATCATCGAGTACATCCACGCGCAAACTCCCCGAGAGCGTGACCACGCACAGCACTTCCACGGCCGAGAGCATCAAGATGCAGCATGCTTGCACGGATAGCATCGAGGGCGGCGTCGAGCTTCTCTGCCTCACCATCAACCACGACACCCAGCTCAACGCGACGTACCACACACCGGACATCTTCCGATCCGACGCGTTGATCGGCAGACTCGCTCGCCATATCCGTGGTGTCGTCGACCAGGCGATGAAAGCGACGGCGACGCCAATCCAGAAGAAGAGCAAAAGGGGCGATATGGTGGCCGATGACTCGCGGCTCGTCATCTCTGTCCTGGGTAGGAGGAGTTTCACGATCCCGAAGCGCTTGCTCCTCGACGCGGCCGCCACCAACGAGAAGAAGAAGAAGAGGTGAACGTCATTGAATATATCGCGAAGCTCACGAGCCAAAACGCTCTTCGAGACCGACGAAGCCGCGGCGTCTTCGCCGGCTTCGTCAAGTATGAAGAGCCCGGCGGCGATTCTACCCCCACGGACGACGACGGCGATGGCGAGTCGAGTTGAAATTATCGGGGGCCTCGAGGGGGAACTGGTAAAAGGATACATACTGTATACTTAAGGTTTTGAGTGACGCTCGTTGGGAACCGAGTCAGTACGTGTCAGAACTTCAAACATAGGTGCTAAATTCAGACCTAGGGGTCGCCGTTATTTTGAAAAAGTATGGCGACGATTCTCCGAAGAGTGCATGACGTCACAACAAATTTAGGAGCGCGGCGCAAATCTTTGATCTCCCCAATTATGGCTGCTGCTGGTCAGCAGCCGTCGTGGAAGCCGCGGCTGTCGTTTCTGGGCAAAAAGGAGACCAGACCGGCGAGCGTCGCGCGGCTCGACGAGAGCATCGGCATCATTTCGATCACGGCCGGCGCCGCCGTCGCCGGGCACGAGTACTTTAGCGTGAAGCTGATGAAGAAAGGGAAGCGGTTGGTCGTGACGCACCCGTACGCCGCGTTCCGCGAAGTCGTCCGAGCGCTACGGTTTGAGGGCCAAGACGAAATGATCCGGTCGCAGCTTCCGAGGCCGGGCCGATCAAAATCCTTCGCGAACTTGCTCGTCACGGAGCGCGACCAGAAAACGCGGCAAGCGGACGCGGCGGGGCGCGCCGAGGCGCTCGAGGTGTGGTTCCGCGAGGTCGTGCAGGTCGCGCAGTGGGGGTGCCTCGCCGCGCGGGTCGTCGAGGTCGTCGAGGCTTTGGTTCTCGTACAGCAGGAAGAGGTCGCGTCGACCGACGACGAGGCGAGGTCTAGCGAGGACGTGCCGATGCCGAGTCGCCGGCGCAGGTCGGGGTCTCTGCGTCCCGAGGACGCGCGCACGCGCATCGCCGAGCTCGAGGCAATCGTTCGGGCGCTGCGCGAGCGCCTCGCCGAGACCAAGGAGGACCCAAAATCCCTCGCCGAGCTCGAGGCCGAGCTCAAGGCGGCCGCGGGCAAGCTGTTCGCGGGCGACGAGACCGTCGAGGCCGAGCTCGACCGGCTCGACGCGGCCATTCGGCGCCATCCCGAGTATGCCGTGCGCGTCGCCGCCGAGGCCGCCGACTGGGAGGCGCGCCAGAAGCCCCACAACGAGGCCGCGCTCGTCGCGACGCGCCGGTTCGTTCCGTTCGACGTCGCGAGCTCGACGGCCGCGGCCGTCGAGGCCTCCCTGGTCGCCAAGTGTCCCCTGGCCAAGCCGCTCGCGAAGCGCGTCTGGGCCAAGCAGGCCCTCTGGCTCGTCTGGCTCAGCCCCGACCGAATCAAGAAGCTCCACCCGGCCGACCTCCGAGGTCGCTTTGCCGTCGCGGGCCTCGATCTCGTCGAGCTCCGCGCCGTCTACGCCGTGCTTCCCCAGGACTTTGATAATGATCCCAAGGCCGAGAAGAGGGCCTGGCGAGACGATGTTCGGGCCAAGCTCGTCGATCTCGTCGACAGGGAACCGAGCCTCGCGCCCGCGGAGAGGCGCCACCCCGCCTACCTCGACCTCCCCGCGATCCTCGATGTTAACGACCCTTCGCCGCCGTGCCCTCCCCCGCCTATATCGCCGCAGGAAAACGGACATGACGATGATGATGGTGCGGTGTCCGTGCCGCCGTCGTCGCAAGAGCCGCTGCCGCCGAAAGAACCGCCGCCGCCGCCGCCGCCGCCGCCGCGCAGGCCTGCGCTTCGCCGTCGCCAGACCATCGCCGTCCTGCCGCCGCGCGCCAACCCCTCCGCCGATCTCCTCGCCGCCATCGCCAAACGCCGCCAAGAGCCGGTAGTCTCCTCCTGAGGGTGGCGCGTTTGCTCCTACTGCGGGTTGTTCGTCGTCCGACAACGCGCTGTGTGTCCACGGCGCCCGAGGAGAAAGAAAGAAAGACCGACCGACCGACCGACCGACCGACTGACTGACGGCCTTATTATCATCATCATAGAGACGGGTTATTAGTATTATCCGAAGTGGGTACCGCGGAGTGTTGTAATAGGGAAAAATGGGCGGGCAGGCGGGCGGGCGGCGGGGTGATGCTCTGGGTTGGTGGTTGGTTGCTTGAATCAAATACTCTTCTTTCTCTTCTCCAAAGATAAAGCGCGGTGTTCGCTTCGCCGCCGTCAAGAGCACACACACACGCACAACAAGAGGCCAGCAGCATTGCGAGGGAGGATAAGGACGAGGCTGATATCACCCACCCACCACCCCCGCGGCGGCGAAGGTGGCGCGTTGTCGTCGTCGTTGTTGTTGTTCGAGGAGCATTGGTGGTGGTGTGGGCGCCCGATATAAGAGGTGAGATGGATGGATCAATCTGAAAGAGGTGGGCCCTACTAGGATTGTTGTTGTTGTTGTTGTTGGTGGTGGTTCTCGTCCTGGGGCGGCGGCGGGGAGGCGGGGCCGACGGCGACCGGGAGGGGGTTGTGCCTGGGAGCCATGATGGTCTCGCCTCGGGGGGGTGCCGCGTAGGAAAAATCCCCCCAGAGCTGCGCGCTGTTTTCCCTGAGCTGGGCGAGGGCCGCGGCGTCGGCGCGGGTCCTGCCGAAGGAGGCCGTCTGCCGGGAGATTCTGGCTTCTCCGCCGCGTCGCGCGGCGTGCGGCGCCAAGTCGTCGCCGCCAAACTCGTCCCTGAGCGAGGAGCTCCGGCGGTCTCTGACGCGCTTTGGGACGTAGGCGACGTCGTCGGGAGTCGAGAGGGTGGGAACCCAGGGCGGGGCGAGGCGGCGTTCGGTGAGGGCGTACCAATCGACGGGGGCAAAGTATTTTGCATTTTTGATCGGGTCGTCGTCGCGGCCGAGGCGGACGGCGTCGGAGTCTTCGTCGGGCGGCGGGGGCGGCGGGGCAGGCTCGGGCTCGGGCTTTTTGTCTTTGGTCGTCGGCGGCGACGACCTCGAGGACAAAAAGCCCGGGAGAAAGTTGGACGCGCTTTTTTTTCTTCTTCCGGCCGCCGCCGCCTTTTGAGGCTTGTGGTCTACTGTCGTCGTCGACTGGGACGAAGAGTGCGACTTTTGGCGCTGGAGCTGCTGCTGGAGCTGCTGGGGGGTGGGGGCGAGGGCCGTCTGGCCGCCCGAGCTCGGGGTGGACTCCTGGGAGGCCGCCGAGGCGGCCGCGTTCGCCGCGGCGATCGGGCGGACGACCCCGAGGCGGCGTTCGGCGCGCTTCTCGAGGAGACCGCTCAGGAGCTCGACGAGCTCGCCGGAAAAGTGGAGGGGGTAGGGCGGGGGTATGTGGAGGATCGTGTAGAACATGCGTCGGCGGTTGGGGTCCTCGAAGGGGGGTCGTCCCGAGGCCATCTCGAAGACGAGCGCGCCGAGCGCCCACCAGTCGACCGAGGTGCCGTAGGCGTTTCCGACGAGGAGCTCGGGGGCCATGTAGGTGACCGTGCCGCAGAAGCTGCGGAGGGGGGCGCCGTCCTCGAGGACGCCGAGGGCGCAGAGGCCAAAGTCGGTGAGGGCGACGTCGCCCCGCGCGTCGACGAGGACGTTGCCGGGTTTGATGTCGCGGTGGACGACGCCGGCCGCGTGGCAATGGCGCAGCGCGCTCACCAAAGACGCGCCGTAATACAAGGTCCTCGCGTGGCCGAGGCCGTTGGGGTGCGTGTCGTCGAGGTGGCGTTCGAGGGATCCGCCCGCGTAAAAGTCCGTCACCAGGTAGAGCCGGTCTCGCGACTGGAACGCGTATCGGAGGCGAACGACGAACGGGTGACGGAGCGCGGCGAGCGTCTCGCGCTCGGCTCGGGTGTGTGCCGCCTGGCCCGTCGACCGTACCACCTCTTTGTCGAGGACCTTGATGGCGAATGCCCGGCCGCGCTCGGTCCCCGATCGTTTCACGGCCAGCAACACGCGCCCGAACGCTCCCTTGCCGATCATGTGCGTCACGTTGAAGTCGCCGATCACCGTCGCGACCGGCCTGCGTCCGCCGGCCGTGGAGAACGAAGACCTTTCGGCAGACCGCGGCCGCCGTCGGCTCTCCTCCTGCCGCACCATCTCGACCGCCGCCGGAGGAGGCTTGGTTAGCATCTCCTCGGTCAGCGACCGCGGCTGCACTCGCTCGTCGTACTTCTCCCAGTCGTCGTCGACCTCGTCGTCGTCGTCGTCGTTCTCCCGGCGGCGTGGCGGCGGGGGTTTTTCGATGTCCTCCTCCTCCTGCTCCTCCTCCTGCTCCTCCTCCTGCTCCTCCTCCTCGCGCTCGGCCGCCCGCGCGAACTCGAGCATCTCCATCGGCCAGCCCTCGCACGAATCGAGGAACGGGAGCGACGCGTCCAAGTTGTTGCGTCGTCGCTCGCCCGAAACCGAACCGCCCGTTCCATCGCCGAGGCTCGAGTCGTCCTCCTTGACCTCGCGCGCGGGCCCCTCGTCCGCGGGGTCGTCCAGGACGAGGACGGCGTCCCGGTCGACGCAGTTCCGGAGCTCCTCCTCGACCGTGCGCTGGGGCGCGACGTTAAAAGGGAGCGGCGGCGGAGGCGGCGGCGGCTTGCCGTCGCCGAGCGTCACCGGGAGGTAGTCGTCCCCCGAGGCCTCGTCCTTCCGGCAGCCGGAAGGAGGACCGTCGGGCGTGCGGTACCAAGCCGTCGTCGCGGCAGCCCTGTTGCTGCGGCGTCGTCGTCTCGTGTAGCAGGCCGCGAGGAAGGTGAGGGCGCAGCACGCGACGACCGCGACCCCCAGGACGAGGGCGATCGCGCTCAGAACGGTCGGGCCGCCCGACCCGGAAGCCCCAAAGTCCGAACCCGTCGGGCTCGAGGTCGGGACGAGGGTCGTCGGCGGGACGGTCGGGGCGCGGGTCGGGAGGGAGGAGGGCGGGAAGGTCGGGGCCAAGGAGGGGAGCGGCGAGGGCGCGCGCGAGGGCGTCGCCGTCGGGAGCGAGGAGGGCGCGCTCGTCGGGAGCTCCGTCGGGAAACTGGTCGGGACGGGGCTCGAGGGCGTGGGGGTCGGGCGGGCCGAGGGCGCCGGGGAGGAGCTCGGGGGGGCTGTGGGGGGGGGCGCGAGGCGGACCAGGTCGAGGGCGACGTCGCTCTCCTCGCCGACCCCCGTGAACGCGACGAACTCGAGGCGCTTGGTGCCGGCCGGGACGGGGACGACGACGAGGTTCCATCCGTCCGTTTGCGGGCCTTCGACGACCCAGAGCGGCATCACGCTCAGCTCGTCGCAGCGGTTGCAAGTGAGCGGACACTCGAGGTAGGCCTCGTCGCAGGATGCGGTCGCGCACGCCGTGTCGTTGGCGTCGAAGCAGCCGTGAGAGACGAGCGAAAAGTTGCCCTGGTCGACGCCTACCATGTGAAACTCGAAAGCCAGGGCCAAATCGCAGGCCGGCGGCCACAGAAACCCCGCCCTCGAAGAGTCCGTCTCGTTCGGATAGTCGGTCGACCGCAGCACGAATTTTTTGTGCGGGTTGCTATCGTCGATCTTCGCCGAACCCTCGCCCGTGTTCGAGGCCTCGACGTAGGCCCACCACGACCCCTCGGCCGCTTCTTGGGCGTTCGTCCCGGGGGTAAGACCGTCGCGTTCGTTCGTCCGCGACCAGCACCTTTCGAACTCCTCCGCGCACTCCCAGCCCTGGGTTTGATCGAAGGCCTCTCCCCCCGTCCACGTGCCGTAGCCGTCCTCGAAGTCCGTTTCCAAGTCCCAGAGCTCCGCCGTCTCGAGACACGTCGCCGTCGGGGTCATAGTGGGGGCGAGAGACGGTCCCGGGCTCGTCGGGTACAGCGACGGCTCCCGCGACGGATAGGGTGTCGGCCAGAGCGTCGAAGGATGGGCCGTCGGGTGCCTCGTCGGCTCGGACGTCGGCGACGACGACGGCTCGTCGCTCGGACTCGGCCGCGGGCTCGGCCCCGTCGTCGGGTACCGCGTGAAGGTCGGTGCCGCCGTCGTCGGCGCGGGCTCGGTGGGCTCGGGGGTCGGCCAGCTCGAGGGTTCGGGACTTGGCCTCGGCGAGCCCGAGGGCGCCGCCGTCGACGGCTCGCTCGACGGCGAGCCCGTCGGACGGGCCGTCGGCCCCGTCGGCGCCGACGTCGGGTGCGGCGTCGGCGACGTCGGATGCGACGACGGCGCCATCGAGGGCTCCCTGGTCACAGTGGGGCCCGGGCTTACCGAGGGAAACATCGTCGGACCGCTCGGCGCGGGGCTCGACGGCGCCGGGCTCGAGCTCGGGGGGGCACTCGCGCTCGGCGCGACAGACTTTCTTATTATCGGAGCCAAAGTCGGCACCGCGGAGGAAGCGCCGAGCACCACCACCACCACCACCACGAGGAATATTAACCTCATCTCACCCTCACCTGAAAACACATTGGGACAAACTAAAAACCCATCGTCTTGTAACACTTTACGTGCTGGACTCGGCACTTTTGGGACCCACCTGGGATTCTTCCTTTATATTTTGTTACTCACAAATTTTTTTGGGACGTTGTGTGATTTTTGAGAAACCTGGTCCTTGTGGGTTGTGAATCAATTAACTAATTAATTAATTAACAAACATACCGGGACCGGGTCCGTCCGGCGGGGGGGTGAGGTGACCAAGTCGTTTCAAAAGGTCGGTGGCAGTTGCCTCGCCCGGAACTGCGTGTTTTGGACGATGACGGCGTCGGTAGTGAAGGTGAATGATTTCGACGGGAGCGCCTGGAAGGCCCGCGTCGCGGAATCGTACTTAAAAAAGGCCGCGACGTTCGACTCGCCAAATCGCGCCGGACCCCGCCCGTAGATTTTCTCAGCCTCCACGCAGCAGTACGGCCCTCCCGAGCTACTCCCCGCGCTCCGACGACGACCAAGCTGGACCGCGTACAGCCCTCGGAAGCTCCGCACGGCGTCATCCTTCAGCAACACGACGTGGTGGTCAAAGTGCGACTCGTTCATCGCCGAGACCGCGTCCGCCAGCGCCGTCGCGCAGTGCGGGCCCGCCAAACACACCTGGACCAGCGCGTTCGAGACGCTTCGGTTATTCGTCATCTTCCGGGCCGACGGAACCTTGCGTGCGGCGGCGCCTTGTCGAGGAGGCGTCGTCCGAGGAGGCGTCGTCCGAGGAGGCGTCGTCCGAGGAGGCGTCGTCCGAGGAGGCGTCGTCCGAGGAGGCGTCGTCCGAGGAGGCGTCGTCCTCGTCGCCCTTCGAATCGCCGACTTGACGGCGTCGGGCGCCACGTCCTCCTCGTTCTCGTCGTCCTCCTGGAACGCGCCCGCGCGGAGCGCGGCGCGATGCTCCTTCTCGAGCCGCCGCCGCTCCTCCATGGCTCGCGCCTTCTTGGCGCGCATCTCGTTGAACCGTTGCATTTTCCCCAGCCGCTGCGCCGCGTTTCTCTCCGACAGCGCCGCCGACGCCTGCGTCTTCTGGCTCCTCAGCTCCGGCCGCTTCGGCACCTCCCCCCGCGTCGCAAAGATGTCACCGTTACTCGCCAGGTCGAACGTTGCGGCCCACCCAGTTGGACGCGTCCGTCCCTCCCGACTATTCTCGCGCTCCGAGGCCGCCGCGCGACTCTTCGAGTCGAACTTCGCCGCCGCCGCCCTCAAGAAGTCCACCTCGACAACCTCGTCCCCGACGTCCACGTCGCTTCGCGTCCCCTCGATCAACACCGGGTCGCCGACCAGCTCCTGGAAACCGTTCGTCGACCCTTCGCCAAAGAAGAACACGAGCTCCTCGTCGTTTGTCTCCGCGTCCAAAAAGCCCTCCGTAGCCTCCAAGCTCGTAGTCCGTACGATCGTCCGCCGCGGGGACTCTCGCGCCGGGACCTCGGCTTGTTGCTCTTCCGTGGGCCCCGCCGGCTCGTCGCCTTGCTGCTGCTGCTGCTCCAGAGAACTCGCCAAAAAATCGCCGCCGTCGTGCGCGCCGGGCATCGACCACCTGATGGTTTCCGAACGAAAACCAACCCGAGTCTCGTCGAAAAAGGGTTCGTCGACGCGCGTCGGGTCGTTTTGTTCACTTTCGCGCGAACTCTCCTCGGGGGCCTGCTGCTGCGCTAATTCGTGCTGCGCCGGCTGTTCCTCGACGACGTCTTCGGAGGAGGGCTCCCGCCGCCAGGACGGGCGGTGATCCTCCCGAGGACAACGACGTACCTTATCTTTTCGCGGAGCTCGCGATCCAGGGACGGGCGGTGGTGCCTGCGCTGGTTGTTCGCGTCGGCAGATATCTTCTTGCATCTGGCCATTACCATTAAGAGGTCGCATCTCTTGCGTGCCAAGAGCATGCGCTCGGCGGCTTCGCGCGCCGGGCGCCTGTCGTTGTGCCGAGTCTTCTCGCGAGGACTGCCGTTGTTCTTCGTATTGCACGGCTCCACGCGGTATCCCAACGACGGGAGGAGCCTGTGCCGGATGTTCGAGTCGCGATGATTCTCGCACCCGCTCTCGATGATCATCCGCATGAGAATGTCCCGTCATCATCTCCTGCGCGTCGTCGGGAGATGGCGCTCGTTGTCCTTGGACGTCGGCATCTGTCTGCGAGGGTCGCTCGACCTCCTCCTCCTCCGTAGATTCTTCATTCCGCGACATCGGGCATCGTTCTGCGCGAGAAGGTCCCATCTCTTGCGCATCAACAGCTCGCGATGGTGCTTGGCCGCCGGAGACCGAAGCTCGTTCGAGTCGCGACGCTTCTGCTGGCAAGGACGACTGTCGTCCCTTTTCGCGAGTACCACCAGACGGTAATAACTCTAGCGTCGCGGGAGCTCGCGCTTGTTGTTTCATCGGGGTGGTCCGCTCGACTTCCGAGCGGTCTTCTTGTCGTCGTTCCTCACGAGAAGGTCGTCGCATCTCGGCCGGCGCTTCCGTTTTTGGTACTTCTTCTAGCGTCTCTGTTGCCACCTCGTCGTCTGGGACGACTGTCCGCGGCGATGCGTCGTGCCGCGCCGTCGCTTTGAAACATTCGGCACCGGATTGATCACCCCCGCGTTCCGACCGAAACCCGCCAGTCGTCGCAGCATTATTCGCCACCGTCTTAGGCGGAGCAGGTGGCCTCACGAACGTCGCTGGTTCGCTGGACTCGGGTGGCAGTCTGGCGTCGCGCCGGGGTGGCAGCGGCGGCGGCAAAGGCTCGACGCTCGCGGGGCGACGCGTCGGCGGGGGCGGCATATCCAGAGACGGCTGCACCACCATGTCGCGGAGAGTTCGTTCTCGCATGACGTCGTAGAGCCGCAACCCAAATCGAACCGCATCTTCGCCATCGATGCTTGCCTGATCGATCGCGAGAGTTTTTTTGCGAGACCAGCCACGACGAACGAGGACGCACCACGAGTTCGCGGATAGCAGAGTCCGCCGACTCTCTTCTTAAAAGAACGTCCTCTTGTTGGACGGCGCCGCTTGGTGTAGTACGCTCGGCAAGTGCCGCCGAAATGTCCCTCGTGCAGTCATCTACAAGCAACGACGACGAGTACGCAGCCAGCGCGGCCTGAACGAGCATCTCGTCTGGCGCCAAACGAGCGTCCTCGTCTTCGCGCTTCCCCCAAGGACCTGACGACGACGCGCCCTCGTGTTCCTTTGACAAAACCCGCGACGTGGTGAACTCTTCGGCGGGCACGCTAGATGATGATTCCAGGTAATGCGAACCAGCGAGCGACAGACCCCCACCGTAACTGCCAGAGACGTTGGTCGAGAACGACGAGCCCGCGTCCTCGCCGAACGCAGAGCCGCCGCTCCCCGAGCAGTCCATGGTCTCGGGAAGAGTCGGCTCTTCCTCGGCCAGCAACACGGGCTGAGAGGCCGACGGCGGGCGGTCGTCGACAGGGCTCGGCGCTGGCGCCTCCCTGGGTTTCGCGACGGGCGGTGCCACGTCGCGGCGGAGGCGGTCGCGGAGAGCTTCGATTTCGGCTCTCTGGAGTGCGATCGCGCGCTTCTTCTCCGATCGACGAATACGCGACACAGTACGCTCGATGAGCTCGATGCGCGCCGCGTCGCGGCGTCGGCTCGACACCAAGAGCGCGAGCCGAACAGTCGTCACCCCGCGCGTCTCCTCGACCGACGACAAGATGGCGAGCGCGTGGAGCTGGAGGCCCCGCACGCTGTTGAATCTGAGCGCCGACGCGCCGCGGAGCTTGAAGAGTGGGCGCGGCGTCGGGTCGTAGCACACGGTCGACAGCGCCGCCGGGATCTGTCGCAGACGATCAAAAACTAAGAGGACGACCGCTACGTACCAGATCCAACTCGTCCTCGTCGTCGACCGTCTCGTCCTCGGCGATGCTCGCGTGCTCGCGCCCGTCGACGCCGACGCACAGGGTCGCCTCCGGGGCACTCACGATGACGCAGCCGCTCGTACCGCGCAGAGCCGCGAACATGGCGCTCAGTTGTGGCAGCAGGAACCGTTCGTCGGGAGCCTGTGCTTTCCGTCTCGACTTCCAACGGGAGAACGCGCGCACCGGGTCGCGCCGCACGTCGACGCACTTGCCCGCGAGCCGTACCGCATCGCGGCGCCACGCGATCGCGTCTTCGAGCGAGGCCGCCTTGTCCTGTGCCCGCGAGGCCTCGTGCAACGCCTGAAGCAGCAGGGTCTGCGTGGCTTCGATCATCGATGAATGCGTCGCCGTACCGCCTCGAGGCGCTTCGGTTGTTCGAACAAGGTCGACGTCGACTGGAAGGCCGCGTCGTCCCGGAGAAACTCCGCGGCGAAGTCCACGCACGCGCCCTGCGCGCTGCCGTGCGCAGGCGGCGCGAACACACACTTGGCAGAGTGCATATATGCTTGGCTTGCACAACCGTCCAACGGATCCACTTAACTTTTTCGTATTAGTTAACGGATCGCAATCGCGAGATCTTCTGCTGCACAGGAGGAGAAAAAGAAACATCGACACTAATTTCGACGATGATGACGACAACGTGCGCTATTTGCCTCGAGGAGACGGAGTTGACCATGCTGCCGTGCTGCGGGTCGAAGGAGTCGACCACGCGGTTCTGCGTGGCGTGCCTGCGGTTGCACGTGCAGACGATGGGACTCGGGGGTGTCGGGCGGTGCCCGAAGTGTCGCACGTGGATCGCCGTCGAGGGGGACCGCGTCGTGCAGCGCGACGCGGTCGATCGGTGCCGCATGTGTCGCCAGATGAAGGTTATCGTCGAAGACCGGATGTGTGACGCCTGCGTCTTCGGGTGTAGGCTCCCTTTGCGGTACGAGTGCGACCGGTGCCATCTCGCGCAGCGCATCCCGCACCCCATGTACCGGTATCAAGAGGAGCCCGGGGCCTTCACCGGCGCCACCTGGGCCTGCCACCAGCGGTGCGGCGATTACACGCACTGGAGGATCATCAGCGACGACGTGGGTCGCGTCCCGGACGCCGACGCGCCGCCCTCGTGGCATCGCGGCGAGGCAATTGTTGCGCGCGTTCGATCGCTCCGGCAGCACCCGCAACAACAACGCGGGCGTCGCGGATCCGCTTGCACCATCTCGTGATCTATCTATTTACCGGTAAGACAGGCGGGGAGGGAATTATTGAGCGAGGATCGCGCACACCTGCCGCACGAAGGCGGCATCGGGTTTGGGCTTGCGTTTCGCGAGGTAGGCGACTAGGTGCGGGAAGGCGCGCATGTGGCGGCGGTGGTCGGCGAGGCGCGGGTAGGTGTTGGCGAGAACGACGTCGTCGGCGCCCTCGTCCACCGCGTACTCGAGAAACTCGAAGAGGCAGACGTCGGCGTACGTGAGTTCGGCGCCGCAGACGTAGGGACCACCGCCACCTCCCTCAATAAAAAAATGTTCGATGTGTGAAGCGAAAGTAGGGAAGGTCGCGGTCAAAAATGCCCGCAGGGCCTCGGCCGGATCGGGCTTGAATCGGGCCGTAATCAAGGGGGCGCGCGCGTCCATGATCGCGTTGACGACGGCGTCGCAGCGCGCTTCGTCGCGCAGCGAAGACCCCCTTAAATTCTTCTTGCCAGCGACGTAGCGGAGGATCGCTTGGGTTTGTACTATCCGCAGTCCGTCGATCTCGAGGAGCGGGACTTGGCCAAAAGCGAGGGTCGGGCGCCTTTTCTGGAACTGGTCGCGGGTCGTCACGAGCTCCTCGTCGTACGGCACCAAGCAGAACTCCAACAGAAAACGAACCGGATCGCCTAAGCCTCGTCCGTTCCAGTACACGAAGGTCGCGCGGCTCTGGCTCCGGGCCCAGGCGGGGGGGTCCTCGAGCCACCGCACCTCGTCTGGCGTGCTCTCGCGTCCGAGGACGGCATTCCGGTGGGGGAAGCGACCGAAGCGGCGGACGGCGTCCCAATGCTCGTTCGGAAAGCCAGGAATCGATTTGAAGTACTCGCCGATCTCCGGCGGCGCCCCCTCGCCAATCCGGCCCGCGATCTCCACGTGGAGCCAGTTGAGTGCGACGTCCTCGGCGTGAGAGAGCGCGAGACACACGAAAAATCGTTCAATTGCCGAATACAATTCGACGGGCGCGCCTTTCGCGAGCTCGGAAGCACGAGAGTCGTAGGCATACGCCTCGGCCGTTCCGCGAAACGCGCACCGACTCACCTGGTCCAGCAAGATGATCTGCGCGAGTATCCCGCGATCTGACGACCACGTTTCGGTGGCGGCGCGCCGCACGAGCGCGGCGGCCTCGCGTTGGGCGACCTCGAACAATACGTCTTCGCCGAAGAACCACCGCCGCCACCCGGCTTGGAGATACGCGACGGTTTCTTCCTGCTCGCCGAACCAAAATCTCAGCACCTCAGAGGCTTGGCTCGCCTCCGTCAACGGGGCGCGCCACAATGTTGTCGTCGTCGTCGTAGCCAGGGTAAACTTCACATTACTGCTTCTTTGAAGTATAGCACTTAGTGCCCCCTAAAAGCGAGGTGAGGTCACCCTATTCAAATCACTGGTACCCAATACACATCATCTCCCGGAAAATGACTGGTATCGCGTCTCGCGGGCTCACATGATTATGTGTCCTGAACTGGTATCTAGATTCTAGTAGTAACCAAAGATATGGAAACGAGTAGTGGAACGAGTGATGTGATCCGAGAGGACGAGTGATGTTTCCTATATATTTTTAGAACAAGCTCCCTCTACCCCAACTGTGTGCTTCGACTCCGTGTGATTCCGGACCGGCTTCTGCCGGCCCGGCCTGGCTCCCATGTTACGGAAAGTTCTGCCGGTCCGGCCTGGCTCCCATCCTAGGGAACGGTATGAAGTTAGTGAGTTAGTTGCTGCCAGGACAAGTGATGTGGTTTTGGAGACAGGGATGTGACCCGACGAAATTTAGAGAACCAGTGATGTACCCTTGGAACCACAAGTGATGCGCCTTGAAAAAAGAGTGATGTAACATTTACCCATATTTTTGTTTGGGCGCAGACCGGCTACAAAAGGCCGGGTTGTCGGCAAGGGGATTTCGATGGCGGTTGTCTCGCAATCGTTGTTGACGCAGTAGGCGACGAGTAAAGTAGGCAAGTGGTGGGGGATACACCGGCGACCCCGGCAACCACCGTGCTGCTGCCGAGTCCGAGAGCTGATGATGATGAAAAAGGAGCCGACGAACTGGATGGTGTTGCAGAGCGAGGCGTTCCAGAGGGTCGTGTACCAGTAAGAATATGGGTGGCTTATCCGGATCTGCTTGATTGCCCACATCATTTTCGCTACTGAAAGGATGTGGCTGTCACAGGTCGGAAAGCAAAAGACGAGACTCTGGGCCACGACGCTGCGCCGTCTCGGGTGGAGGCCACACCTCGGCTCCCCATACCCCCGGCGAAAACCTCGCGCGCTCCTCGTACCGGAGCGTCCCCCAATATTGACCAACCAACCACCACAATACTTTTCGGGCGTTTGGTCAGAAAAATCATTCTCGCCAAGACTACGTACGATTTTTGTGTGACATCAACCCACAAACCCACCCACATCCTTCATGCCCCCCACACACACCCCCCTCTTACCAGTCTAAAGACATCAGGAGTCCCGAGTGAATTCTAGTATTCCTCCACAAGTAAACAGATATAGCCGCTTTTCCAAAGTTTAGTATGTGTCTGCTGCGCCGCGGGTGGCACACCGAGGTGGTGATCGAGATGGCCTGGCGCGCACGTCGACGATGAAAAAGGCTTCTATGTTGAATCGGCACCAGCGGGACTCAAAGACGCAGGCATGTTGTGTACACTGCGCGACGCCCCGGATGTGGCGACCAAAAACAGTGTCGCCGCCATCGTCATAGGGTATCTGCGGCAAGTGCAGCATCAGAGGAGGTCTGCAAGGTTTGAGAGCTAGGGGACGCGACACGATTGCTGCGCCAATGGCGCACGGCGGAGGGAGGGTATCTGCGGCAAGTGCAGCATCAGAGGAGGTCTGCAAGGTTTGAGAGCTAGAGGACGCGACACGATTGCTGCGCCAATGGCGCACGGCGGAGGGGCCAGTTGGGCGCGCACGCACACATCTCGGAGAAGAATCGGGGCGGAGGGTATTGATGAACACGCTCCCGTATAAGAAGAAAGAATCGATAGAAGAGACAGAAGGGTCGTTTGCGAAAATGATTTGGCGATAATTTCAGGCAAGCAAGTACGATCGAGTCGGAAGGTCGGGGTTTCCTTCCTCGATGAGATCGAAGAGCCATCGCGCTTTGACGACCGCATTCTTCTTGGCGAGACCCTTGATGATCGCCGGCGCCTTGGCGAGCGACCAGCCGTCGCCAACGATCACGAGGTTCGCCGAGCGCTGCGCCGTGGGCTTACCGCCAGCAGCAGACACGAGGGCGGTCAAGGCGGCGCGGGCCGGGTCGGTCGCGCCGAGCGAAGCGGCGAGGACGTGGAGCTTCTTCCCTTGGAGGATGTCTCGACCAGGAGGGCGTGGTGGGCCGAAACCAGCGAGGAAGGGGCTCGGGTCGACCCAGGCACCCTTCTGCTGGGAGGCGAAGACCCACTGGGGCGTTACGATCGCGGTGCCGCCGCGCGCGAGCGCGAACAAGACCTTGAGCGTGCGTGGGCCGCGTTCGCCCGACGTGTCTCGCGGTGCGACGACCTAATGATGGGGTTATGTCGGGTTGTCCGAGCAACAAGGGCGCCGCCAGTTCGTGCGAGATGCGATGCCTTGGGCCTGCGATCGAAGATATATCAGACGAATGGAGGTATACCACAGGACGCGGAAAAGGTGCGGTGCAGCGCCGCGCCTGCGCGGAGCAACGTCAGTTCGTGGTCCCGCGGAGGAATCGGAAATCGCACAGCTTGTTAAGAATTTCGCTGTCCGCGAGCCGAGCCTTGACACCCCCACGACACGCGACGAGCGCGGAGACTGCCTTCAACGCATCTCGGACGGCACCATCGACCTGCTTGGCGTCCGGAACGGAATTCGGTCGTCGTCTCACCCCGGAAGCCGAGATGACGACGGGGCCCTCGGGCGCGCCGAGCCGCGGCAAGTCGCCGTCGGGCGGCACGTCGGCGTCGTCCTCGTCGTCGGGCGAAGTCGCGCGACGTCGCGGTCGAAACTCGCCGTCCTCGTTGTTCTCGGCGTTGTCGTCCCGCGGCCTCGCGGCGATCGCCGGTCGAAGCGCCGGTCGCACTATATCGGGCGGCGCGGGCTCATTGGGAAGAGAAAACCGCATTCGCCTGCCGCGAGCGTCTTTTTCGCCACCGAACACTCGCACTTTTTTGGCCGCGTCGCCTCCGCCGGCGCGACATCGTCGTTGGATTCCTGCGCCGCGCAGGGCTCGCATTGTGTTGAAGCGCGCGTCGTACCGTGGGTGGCACGTCGTCGTCTAAGGCCGAGACAAAGAAATCTGCCCCATCGGTGCGGTTCGGGGGAGAGTCGACGTCGGCAATCATTGCGACAGGAGGCTCGACGGGGCTGTTCTTGGGGGCTTCGCCCTTGGAGACGTTCGGTTCTTCAACTGGTCGATGAGGAGCCTCCTCGATGGACGCGGGTATGTCTGCCTCGTCGGAGCGCCGTTGTGAGAGCTCGACCTCGGCGAGTTTGGAGTCGAGGGCGACCGCGGGGTCGACGAGATCGTCGGAACGTGAACGCTTGCGGTTGCCGAACCTCCGAGCTGAGTCGCCACTGTCGTCGTCCCAGTAGCGGTCGCGCGCCGACAGCAGGCCACCCCTGGGATCGACGTGGCGAGGGGGCGCCGCGCTCTTGGGCTGATCGTTTGAGGATGGCGCTCCGCCCGTGACGAATACGCGCTGCCGTAGCTCGGAAGACTCGGCGTTCGAGATGTTTCCCCTGGTCGCCACCAGCGTCGTCGCTAAACTCACGACCGCCCGCTCGACCGTCGCCGAAATGTCGACGATCTCTGTTTTTGCGTCGTCGTCGTCGTCGATGACGATGATCTCCTGTCGAGACGCGCGTCAGAACAATATCAGCACACGTTGCCAACCGTCTCGGCGAGCGACTGCTGCTGCGGATGTCCGTCGGCGCCGTAGAAGTATGTCTGGTGGCACTCGTCGCTAAACGTGAGTTTTTTCTTGCGCTTGGTCTCCACGTGTTGTGCTAGCGATGTCTCGCCGCGGGTTTGTGTCTCCGACTGATGACTTCCTCGGGACGAGTTCGAGTACAACACCTGAGGACGCAACGCGTCTGTGGAGTGGAGAAAATCAAGTCGCACCGTGTGCTCCGAGTTCTCCGACATCCGCGCTTCTTGTGTTGTCTCGGGCCCCCGACTGCGGTCGGAAGCGTCAGGACGACGGCGATCCCAAGCACGCGACACACCTCGCTCTCGCGATCGCTGGCGTCACGTCGCGCGAATACTTGCTCGTCTTGGAAGACCCGCCACTCGTGTAGTGGTCGATGGATTTCGGTTCCATACTCCGCGACGCGCCGGCTCGCTTGCGTTTGCTGCCACGCCTCGAGGCGGTATACCCGCTCAGGTACTGCAGAGCAGTCGATTGCTGCGCGGGGGCGATTTGAAAAAAAAATCTGTCTGGCGTCCTCACCGGCCCCTTCAACACGTAGCCCTTCTCGGAAACCCAGGCGCCATGGTTGTACGAGGCCTCGACCCAGCCGGGCCCGACGACGGTCACCCCGTTATGGTGGGCCTCGTTTCGTACCCCCTCGGAGCCGGCCTGCGAAAGGAAAGGAAAGAAAACAAAACGCGCGTGAAAAAAAATCAAGGCAACGAGGCGCGCGCGCCCGACGCGCCTGCCAGACGACGTGCGTGACGTTAGAACCGCCGTTCATCCACCGCTTTTGGATCCTATCCGAGTCCGCGATCAACGACGACCTCCACACAAGGGCGGACAGCGCTCACCGTGCGCCGAGCTCCTCCGCCCTGCGCTTCACCGTGAGGCCGGCGTCGACCCCGTCCTGCAGCTTGACATCCACAAAAAGAGTCTTGGGTTCGTCTTCGTCCATCGATTAACGAGTGGCGCTCGTGTGCCTCGTCGTCCGTCCCACGGATCAACCTGGCGCTCGCGACGCGGGCCCCGGTCGCACAACAAACAAAACTGTAAAAAAAAGAAGAAGAGCACCAACGCTCAGTGCCGTTTGAACGGACTTCCTCGAGGAAGGTGTGTTCTTGCATTGCAGGAAGAAAATGCGTGGTGGTCGCGTGTTTCTCGCCCGCGCCGTGCGGATGGCGTCGGCGACGCCCGACGTGGCGACCCGCGTGGACGTCGCGAACATCCGCCTCGGCAAGCCCACGCGATACGCGCGCAAAAGAGAGGGCGCGTGGGTGGGGCTCGAGGGGCTCGAGGAGCGAATCGCTGCCGAAGGGTCGCTCGTGCGCGAGACGCTACGCGACATGGAAACGGACGAGGAGTTTCAGTTGACGGCAAAGCGGCTCCGCGAGGAGGGTGCGGCAAAGATGACGCTCGAGGAGAAGAAGCGACGGCGGCGCGCCCTCGACGCGCTCGGGGTACCCGAGTTTGGCGCGTACGTCGCCGAGCACGCGGCTGCCGACGCGTCCCGTCGGTCGGCGAGCGTGCTGCAACTCAACATCGGACTGTACTGCAACCAGGCGTGCGGCCACTGCCACGTCGAGAGCTCGCCGAAGCGCGTCGAGGCGATGAGCGACGAAGTCGCCGACGGCTGCCTGGAGCTCCTCGCCAACTCGCCGTCGGTCTCGACCGTCGACATCACGGGCGGCGCCCCCGAGCTCAACCCCGCATTCCGCCGCGTCGTTGCGGGCGTGCGCGACGTCGAACGCCGCCAAGAATGGCGCAAGATCGACATCATCGACCGCTGTAATCTCACCGTCCTCGGCGAGCCGGGCCAGGAGGACCTCGCCGAGTTTCTCGCGTCACACCGCGTCCGAGTCATCGCGTCCCTCCCGTGCTATTCGGCCAAAAATGTCAACCTGCAACGCGGCAAGGGTGTCTTCGACCGATCGATCGCGGCGCTCCGCAAGCTCAACGACTTTGGCTACGGCATCGCGGGCTCGGGCCTCGCCCTCGACCTCGTCTACAACCCTCTCGGCGCCTTTCTTCCCCCGAGCCAGGAGGCCCTCGAGGCCAAGTATCGCGACGAACTCGGTGCAGAGTTCGGCATCGCCTTCACTAACCTCTTCACCATGACCAATATGCCCATCAAGCGCTTCGCAGACTTTCTCTGGCGCCGCGGCGAGCTCGAAGACTACATGTCGCTCCTCGTCCGCAACTTCAACGTCGCCACCGTCGACTCTCTCATGTGCCGCGACACTGTCTCCATTGGCTGGGACGGCAAGGTCTACGACTGCGACTTTAACCAGCAGCTCGGCCTCGGCCTCAACAAGCCCGCGACGTCCAACAACGGCCTCACCGTCTTTGACCTCCGCGCCACGGACGACCTCCTCGATGTCCCTCTCGCCTTTGACAACCACTGCTTCGGTTGCACGGCCGGCATGGGGAGTTCCTGACAGGGAACCACGGCGGACTAACTAACACACCGCCTGCTTTCACTATGTCGCGCTTCCTTCGTAATGACGTGTGCCCGTCTCGCCTCCTCGTGACGGGCGCTGCCGACACTCCGCGCGACCACCTCCATTCTTCGACTTCGCTCGCATATCGTCGATCTCGCCCCTGGAATAATTTACCCCTTTCGAGGCCGCGTTTCACGCACGCACGCACGCACCTCGGTCAGTGAAGACCGCCGAGGTCCGGAATCCCCTCCTCCTAGTCTAATATTAGATCGGGCGCTGCCGCTTGGCCGCCGCTGCCGCGTAATATTCGCCTCTAGCGAGTTTTTCGCGTCGGATCTTTCCGACCATCGGCGAAGTTTTTTTCTCGTGCACAGCGGACTGCGCTGTGTTTTTTTTGTGCCTCTCGCGTGATGCGACTTTTGCGGTGCGCGAAGTGTGGTCCCCTGGTGCCTGCGCTTCCGACTGGTGTTCTTGTTGGCACGAATCGTATCCGACGGTCGCCTCCACCACCGAGCTTTCGAGACTCTTATCCTTTGGGGGGTGGGGACCTCCTGGAAGACGATCAGACGGCTTTTTCCGGATCCGATATACCCTGCCTTGCTCAGTGCCTCGCCTAGGACTCGCTGCGCCCTCGCCGCCTCGGGCAACCCAACCTGGGCCGCTCGCAGGCCCCGCAGGACGTCACACGCCGTCGCACGTGCGACACGCGCGTGCGACATCGGCGGCAGAACGCATACGCCCTGCGGGCTGGCCCTTTCCCCTCGTCGCCCAAACCCCGGCTCGGCGAGACAACTCCTTTTTTTGGGGGGTCCCAGCCCCCCTGGTGCCACCAGAGTCTCCAACTCTGAGACCCTCACCTCTCCTCCTCTGCGGTTTTTGTTGGTCCTAACTACTAATCGACAGATGTTTGTCTGTCTGTCTGTTTGTTTGTCTGTCTGTCTGTTTGTCCCTCGATTTAGGGTAAGGATCAGGTAGGCGCGAGAGTAAGGATCAGGCAGGCGCGAGAGCCAGACAGTGATCCTCCAAGCCGTCTACGGCGACCTCGCAGACTATTTCCACGACCCGCGGCGGCTCTTTCAGCGCGCCATTCTCACGCCCCGTCGAAACGATGTTGTCGATGCTGACAACGCGCGCATGACCGCGGCCTTTTTTTTCCGGAGACGAGGCGTCGGAGTTCTTTTCGGCTGACTAGGCTGGGTCGGAAGACGACGCCTCGCTCCTTACAGTAGAGTTTTCAACTCCCTGACAACCAACGGCATGCTGACTTTGATCGCGAGCTTAATGTCTTCGCAATCTCGACCCGTCGCACGGCCACTGCAACGGTACCAGATACATGATCGATCGTGTCGTTGTCACCGAGGCTCCTCCAACCTGTATCGCTTAAGGCCCGCCTACGCCAAACGATCAACAAGAGCCAGGGCCAGACGCCCCGCGAGGTCGGCGTCCTCTTTCCCAAGCCCGTCTTCTGCCACGTCCAGCTCTACGTGGCTCTCTGTCGATCGGCATCCCCGAGGATATACTCATCTGGGTCGACGACTCCACCCTACCACACGTGCTGCGCGATACCGGTAAGCCCCCTCCCGGCGTCTACACGCGCACTGTAGGTGAACTTACTGGGACCACGTGAACTTACTGGGGTTTGAGATTGGGACTAGGTGAACATACTGGGGTTTTTAGAGTAAAGGGTTTTTAGAGTAAACTCAAAGGTTGGCGGCGCGTGCGGATCAAAGCAGCTTAGATTGGCGGATGCGAGAGCGACGAGCTCGAAGGAGTGGGTGTGAGCTAGGTGGACTTACTGACCAGGTGAACTTATATGAAACTTACTGGGACCAGGTGAACTTACTGGGGTTAGAGATTGGGACTAGGTGAACTTACTGGCGAACTTACTGGCCTGCACTTGTAGCAGTCCTAAGTACACGAGGCAAGCTGGCGCGGGCAACCCCCTGCCGACTGCCTGAGGTAACGGGAGCCAAATGCGTCGAGGGGAGCTTTAATTCGTCTTGTTGCAGCAGTAGGGAGCGGCGAAAGCCTGGAGCTTGGCACATCGGTTCTGCGCTGCAACGGCGCCTTGTGGCGCGAGGTGGGGGAGGATGCACCGCCTGGATTCGCGTCCTTCCATGTCGCAGAGCTCAGGCGCGAGGCGCACGGCGCCTTTCGCGTGTTTGCGCTGCGCGTTTCACCCACTCGCACAACTTGGCTCAACGAGGCTCTCGTGACGCTGAGCGCAGAACTCGAAGCGGCAGACCCAAAGGGTATCGTCGCGAGCAACAGCAGCCGCGCGTGGCACAGCAGCACAAACCTCTTCCAACGGAGCGATGAGGCTGTCCGCGACCTACGATGCTTGGTGACGTCGGCTGCCCGGCGGTGCGAAGCGTTCGATGCCGAATGCGCCGCCGCGCCACCGCGCGCCCTCCACGATTGTGGGCCCATCGAATCTTGGGTGAACGTCAGTCGTCTTGGTGGCGGCAACCGTCTGCATATTCACGATGGTTACACGTGGAGCGGTGTCTATGTTGCGAAAACTGCCGCCGCCGGTCGGCTCTATCTAGTGCCGAATGCAGACTCTACCTGGACGTTGACGGCCGACGAAATTGCACGCTTTGTCCCGAGCCGTAGTGCGCCAATGACAGCGACAATAGACCCCGAGCCCGGCCTTCTTGTCTTTTTCCCATCTTGGGTGCCGCACTTGGTTGAGCCGGTGGCCCTCGGTGAACAAGGGGCTAGCATCGCCGCGGACACACCGCTCCGCGTCTCTATCGCCTTCAACATCGCGCGCGTCAAAAAGCCAGCCGCGTCCTCGATCGACGACTATTTCTTGTTTGAACACGTGGTTGACTGAGTCGCCCAATTTGTTCGCTCGAAGGATGCTACCTCATGAAGTACTCACCGAAATTATATAGACAGCTCAAACCAGGCACTCGCACAGAGCGCCCGAATAAAAGAAGAGAAGAGTTGTGGGTCGGTAGGTCCAGCGCACGCGTATCGGGTTACGCTCCCGCTGACACCCAGCCACGGACCTCGGCGTTCCTCCCAAGACGGTAGCATTCTCATTGTCGCCAGTAACCGCTAGTGATGTGCGTCCACTTCTGTACCTCAAAATGTGGACGTTCTTGAATTGCCCGAGAGCACAGAGTCCGTTCTTCCCAGGGACCCTAGTTGGCGCGCGCCTATTTGAGGACATCAAGGTGGCCGTCATATGCTGCGTGGTGCACGTTGCTTCGTTCCACAGGCACCCGTTGGCAGGCGCGCCCATTTCAAGATATCAAAACGTCCGCCTTGAGCTAGCTCCCGAGGACCACGCGTCCTCGTCCCACGGACACTCGTTTGCACGCGCCCACCGGAGGACACACATCAAGCCTGATTCAAGGTGGCAGCCTCGAGCCGTCGAGGAGCTCGTCCGCACAATCCACGAGCCCCCATTTGACCGAATGCACTTGAGGATATCGATACGGCAAGCACCACCAGCTTCGCCCGAAAGCTCACCTCCCCGCTCGCACATCCGTTGGCACCGTTGGTTGACGCGCGCCCACTTGAGGACTTCGAGACGGGCAGCCGGCTGCATGATTGCACATCTATCAGTCAAACGGACACCAGTGGGCTGGAGCGCGCGTCGTTGGAGAACTTGGAGGTGAAGCTGATCACTAGCAAGCCAATCGATCCCATGGTCAGCCGCTGGCCCGCGCGCCCACTGGAAGACCTCGAGGTGGCCAGCGTCAGCTGCGTTGTGATGATTTCCTCTTTACGCATCGGCCCACTTGGAAAAGCGTCGAGCAGCCATGTCCCACGATGTGAGAGTGGTGGTACTGGAGGAAGCAGTCGATCCATATGAACGCGCCAATCTCCATAGATTCCTTGAGCTCATTTTTTCGGTTCCATATGGATTCAGTCATACAGGACGTGGCAACACTCGGATTCTTCGATGATTTTTAATGGTCGTAGTAGTCGTGGCCTGGGACCATGAGCGGTATTTCGCTCGCGCTTATGGTGCTCGACGTCAACCTAGTCGAAGAGCCTGGGGACTTCACCGAGGTGTGATAGAACCGCGACGCGCATCGTCGGCCGCGCCGTTGAGAAGTGCGTTCGCCCCTCAGATTATTACAATGGACCCTACTTTTTTTTCGTGAGACAGACCCTAAAAAAAAGAATATGAAATTTCACCCTAGACCCTAATATGTGTTTATTTTCGGTGCATCATCATCACCAACGGTAGGGATGTTGATCATCAAAGTCGTCGTCGCGACGCTGTTGATGAGGGTGATCGAGGGGTCGTTGGTCGCGTCGATGCGCGAGTATTGTGTGTGAGTATTCTCGGGTCGATCTCTCCCATCGCGCTAGCTTAGGTGTCGCGCGAACGAGACTGGCGTGGGCGAGCCTCAGAAACTGGGGCTCGGACCGATGTTTGGAAGGTCGTGCGACGTCGACGCCGGCGCGCTCGAAGCGCGCGCGAGCGACCCACCAAAGCTGACGGTTGTGGTGATGGCGTACCTGCCGGAGATGGCGTGGCGCCTCGACGAGTTGGTCTGCGCGTACTCGCGGACGCCCGCGGTGGTCGCCAAGGTGCTGGTCATATGGAACGGTCCGAACGATGGCGCGCCCACGAGCCTGACGTGCGGCAGCGAGTGGCGCGAGACGCGGAGCGGGCGGCGCGGCGCGCTCGGATCGTCGTCGGTCGAGATCGTCGTCCAGGAGCGGAACACGCTCCTGAACCGGTACCGGCACGCGGCGCGGATCAAGACCGAAGCGGTGTTGCTCCAGGACGACGACGTCGTGCACTCGCCGACTGCGCTCCGCGCCTTCGCGTGGATGCACCTCGCCGCGCCGCGACAGATTCTGGGTGTCCCTCCCGAGCGCGACTACGAACACCGGCCGGAACGAGAGGCGAAATATCAGTTTGCCTACATCTTCCATCCTCGCGGCGGGCCCTACTCGTTTCTCCTCGGCCAGACCTCGATCCTCTCGAAGAGCTACCTGAACCAGTTCCTTGCGGGGGCTCCCCGATCCTCGCTCTCCTACATTCTCTCCCACAAGCCCACGTGCGAGGACCTCACTCTGCACTTCTTCGTCGCCAACGCCACGAAACTCCCGCCCGCCGTCTTCGCCGACTTGAGGCCCCGAATGGTCTCGGGCCCCAAGACGGCGCAGATGCACTCCTCGACGAGAAAGCGCGCTTGGAACAACCGTCGCGCGCGCTGCCTCGACCGCCTCGTCAAGGACTTTGGGGGGGGCATCCCCCTCAAAAAGTCGCGGTGCCGCTTGCAGGGCAACTTCTCGGCACGCCGCGATCCCATCCTCAGTCGCGCCTACGACCTTCCCGTCGCCGCAACCGACGACGTCGCGCCATCGCCGCGCCGCCGCGAAAGGAAGAAACGTCACCTTCCTCCTCTTCCTCCTGAGGAGGAGGAGGCGGAGGAGGAGGAGGAGAGTCGGGTGGCAAGGCCCGACGACGACGACGACGACGAAGAGCCTCGACGGGAGGAGGTTCCCGCGCCACAAGGCGAAAATTTTTCGACAGAGCACGACGCGCCGTCGGCACGACGACGACGACAGCGACGCCGCCCGAACAAAAAAAAGAAACAGCAAGAGCGCCTCCTTCTCCTCGAGCGTCGGACCTTCTTCCAATCTCCCAATGATCGTCGCGCCGACCTCGTCGCGCCGTCTCGCCTTTATTATTAAAAAACGTTCCATCTAAACTTCAGGAACGTCGTTTTGAATTAGTAGCCGCAGCCTCCGCCCCGCGGCGGCGATAGCCGTTGTCCTCCAGGATGCGCTGGGTGAGCTTGGCGACGTGCTTGAAACGGTCGGGTCCCAATTTAACGCCGCCGTACCACCTCGAGACCACGACGAGGACGTCGGTAACGGCGAAGATCTCGAGGAGATGCGCAATTTTGGCGCCCGCGCCGTCTTCGCCGTCGTCGTCGTTGTCGGCGCGAATGACGTTTTTGCGGTCGTCGAGGAACCGAAAAGCACGAACGTTGTGCGTCGCACGTTTAATCTTGGATCGCTCGAGCAACGAGCCCAGGGCCCACTCGAGCTGCGATTCCGAGGTCACACCCATGGCGAGAAACGCCTGAAATGTCGACCTTCGGTCAACCAACGGCTCGCCGTCGACTACCGTCGCTCCTCGGGACAGATCGGCGCTATGACGCGCCGGGGGAGTCGACGCGAGGGGCGCCTCTTGAGCCGCGTCGTCGAGCCGCGCCCTCACGGCCTCGGCGACGTCGAAGATGCACACGTCGCCCACTCGCACTGCAGCTTCGGCAACGTCCGTCAACTCGCGACGCACGCGTTCCGAGACCCCCCGCGAACGCACGCTGATGCGGGGGCGCTCGACGGGATACGTCGCTGGGAGCCCAGCGACGAGCGTCACGCTCCCGATGTCGACCTCGAAGGTACCACCCGCGTCGCGAAACTCGCTCCCGAAGATTGCCGCGAGCGCTGCGGCCTCCTCCTCGGCTTCGTGGCTAACCCGCATAAGAAATAATATGGCGCTTTCGCTCCCAAGACACACCACTTGGAGCGACCCCGTCTGGCTGTCGCAGAACGGCGGCGTGCGGCCCGAGAACGCGATCGAATACTTCTCGCGGTCCATGTTTTGTACGCACGGCGAGGGTGCCGAGTTTCACCTAGAAGGCGTTCTGCCCCACCCCTCGGGACGCCAAGCCATCGTTATCAAGCGACGGAAACGCCGAAGTGAACACGTCAGCGACGTCCAGGCGGTCTACTACATCCTCGACGGGACAATCTTCCAGTGCCCCGGCATCCTCGAGCTCGTCACCTCGAGGCTCAGCAAGTGCGCCTACCACTTAGAAAAGGGTTTCGACGATATCCGGGCCCAATGCGAGAGACAACAGCTCCAAAAGTTCAAGGACGACTTCAACCTCGGCGACGACGCCGACACTCCTCTCCCTACTTCGGAGGACCAACAGCAGCAGCAGCAGCAGCAGCAGCAGCAGGGTGTTGGTGGCCTCGAGCCCCTCGATGCTCCAATGGAACTCTGATACCTTAGCACGATTTTGAGCGTAGCCACGAAGCGCAAGGCGCGGGCTTTTTGCGTGAAAGGACGAAATTGACGCGGAGCACGACTGGGTATAACTCTATGCGCCGGTTCTGCTCATGTAATAAGGAGCGCAAAAGCTATGCTTCCTCGTGCACCCGACCAGACGGTCGGAGAGGGCGTCACTTCCGTCGACACAACACCGACAATGAACGTTATTAGATGGCGGGCACACAACGCGGGCGCGTTTCGCCAGCAGTTGCCGCGAGAACCTCCCACGCCATCACCTCATGAAGTTCGCTCGTTTCGCCCGCAACTACACGCTTCTTAACGTTACCTCCTCCGAGACCCGAATCGAACACCAATGAGAGGCCGAGTGCCTCAAGCGCAAACACACATCCCACCGCGCTATCGACGTGCTGGTTCTCTCTTTGGTGGCTTCGGAAGACAAAGTCGCGGACTAACGGAATAGATTGATCCCACCGCTCAAAATGCGCGGCGCGGGGGCAGGGAGCGGTCCCCTCGCGACTCGAAGCCAGTCAAGTCGCATATACGACTACCGGCGGTAGCACATGAACGCCCTGGTTTGGGTACGCCGTAGTGTCCCGGACTTCACGCATAGTGCATACATATAGAGGCCTAACGGCAACACCCAGCGCCGCTTGTACCTTCACAAAAGCCCATGAGTAGTACCCCCTCGGCGGCGTCACTAGACCCAAAATAACACGTCAATATACTACATCCGTAAACAAAACCACGAGTTGTGGTCGAACGCGCTTGTTTAAATACCCTTATTATTATTGCACGTCCTCTGAGCAGTCGACCTTCACATACCCTTATTGCGGCAGCACGCGTACAACCTTCGGACGGGGCCCATCCTCCCTTCGCCTGCCCCGCGGCTCGGCGATGACCCGGGGATGCCACCGCCTTTCAGCCACCCTTCACCTCTTCACAAAGTCCCCCAAACCCCTGAACGTGACACCTCCGCCGTCCCGGCATCCCTCGCGTCTCCACACAATCCACCAAAACCCCTCGACGCCCATACCCCCCATAGCAGTCGACTTGAAATAATCACTTTTGCGCGTTCCAGGCATCCCGCACGTCTCCATACAACCCACCAACGCCCCTCAACGCCCGTGCCCCCCGCTCGCACCCCCTCTCTTAACAGTCGACTCTTATAGACCCGTGTTGCGCCTTCCAGGAATCTCCTACGCCTCTTCACAACCCAACAAAGCCCCTCATCGCCGTGCACCCGCCTGCCACACCCTTCTTTTAGCAGTCGACTTTTTCAAGCCCATATTATTATTATGACCAATTGCGCTTACCAGGCACCCCTCACGTCTCTACGCAACCCACCAAAGCCCGGCCCCGGCGCGCACACCCACCTCTTAGCAGTCGACCTCAAAAACCCTTATTATACACAAACCCACCAAGGCCCGCGGCCCCGCTCGCACCCCCACTCTTCGCAGTCGACTAATTAGAAGACTTATTGCGTCACCAAAGTCCCTCAACGCCAGCACCGCGCCCGCACCCCCATCCCCCTCTTAGCAGTCCACTTTTAAAACCCTTACGACCTACGGGCGGGGCCCGTCCTCTCTTCATCTGCCCCGCGGCTCGGCGATGACCCCGACTAGGCCCCGCCTTTCAGGCATCCCCCGCGTCTTCGACCCAACCCCTGAACGGGATACCCACTTACGCCTTCCAGGCATCCCTCACGTCTCCACACAACCCACTAAAGCCCGGCTCCTGCTCGCACACCCCGCTCTTAGCACTCGACCTTAAGAAAATTTTTTCTACATGCGTCCCTCACGTCTCCACACGACCCAAAGCCCTCAACGCTCCTTCCCCCCCTCTTAGCATTAGGCGTCGACTCTTGCAAACCCTTACCCCTTACGTCTTCTTGCGCAACGCCCCCCCACTTAGTAGTCGACACCATATTGCGACCCCCCCATCTTAGCAATCGACTAGCATATCTTCGGCAACGCCCGCATGAAAGATGAACCTCGGCGAGCTTTGGAGCTGGGAGAAGCGAAAACTTGGATGCCGGATCCGGCCCGAGTCGGGCAACCCAGCTTACGACGAAATTCGCGAACAGCTGTCGCGGCTGACGGGTGTCGAGATCCCGGGCTCACAGGTCGACTCGCCCGTCCGCCAGAAGGCGGGGGTCGGGAAACCGCGACGGCCCAAAAAGTGCAACGAAGAGAGTTGCTCGACCCTTCGTCCGATCACGAGCACGACGAGCTTGCTCGCGTACCAGCAGCAACACGCCGAGCAAGCGGAGGGCGAGCTGACGTCGAAGGCTCGCAAGAACTTGCACAAAAAGTATTTTAATGTACCGCGCGGGCCCCCGGCCAAAATTATGTTCGACTTGCAGCGCGATCGCCTCCGCAATGCAATCCCCGAGGCCTTCGAGGAATTGAAGAAAAGGAAACCGCCGCCGCTGCCGAAGGGGACGAACGAGTCGCCGAGCTCTTCGTCGCAGCAGCATCAGCAAAGGCCCTCGTCCCAAGAGACCTGGAGAAGGCACGACGAGGAAGACACCAACCTGCGGAGCAAGGGCGACGAACAGTTTTCTACTGCTACGACGACTGCTCCTGCGGAAGCAATGACGAAGAGGCCGTTGTCGCCGTTTCGGTTGTACAGAGGCGATCTTTTCGGGACGCGAGGAGAGTACATGTGCGGCATCATTTACCAGTCGAGATTGGACAGCAGCGCTATGTCCGGTACGAAGATGTTGCCGCGTGTCAACACCAACGGGATGATGGGCGAGTCTCGCAACGAGCAGAACAGGTCATCGTCGAGCGGAAGCAATGGCTCGGGGACCGACGCTAAGCCCGAGTCGAGCTCGTTGAATGCCAGCGACGACGACGACGACGACGCCACCTACGTGGAGGGGGCGGGGGGGGTCAAAATTCCTAGTAAACACTCCAACACCAACAACAAGCGGTCCTCCTCCGAAGATCCTGCTGCCATCGAAGCTAAGCTCCATTGTGCGAACAGCCTCGCGCAGTGGTCGATGCATTCTGAAAACGTCGAGCGGCTCGCGGAGGAAGGCGCTGTCGGCGCCGCGCTCGCGTTGAGCAAGGACGAACACTCGGAGATACGGAAAAGCTGTGCAAAGACGTTCAAGAACATGAGCCACCATCCGAATTTGTGCGAGCAGCTGGTCAAATTGACCGCCGTGCCGGTGATTTCGGACCTCGGTATCGCGGCGAAGGATGTTGACGTGAGCCGCGACTGTAGCTTCGCACTCGTGAATCTCACCAATATGCACGGGATGGAGGCCAAGCTCGTCGAGGACGGCATCGTCCTCGCGTTGATGAGCCTCATGAACCACCACGAAGAACTTGCAAACATTTGTAGCCGCGGGCTCTTCAACCTTACGTGCGTCGACAGTCCGTACCAACACATGGAGAGGGTGATGAAGGCGTTCATATCGCTCGCGAGCTCGACCCTCGCGTCTGTTAAGCACGTTTGTGCGGCAGCGTTGTGCAACATGAGTGACATCAAAGACGTCCGAAGCCGGGTGGTGGAGGAGGGCGTCGTGCAGGTGATCGGCGTGCTCGCTCGCGGCGCCGAGGCGAGAACTCGACGCGTATGCGCCATCATCCTTCACCTGCTCGCGTCAACGCGCACGTGCCGCCCCGACATGGTGAGCAAAGGCGCGGTCCAGGTACTATACTCGCTCAGCTCTGACATCGACACAATCACGCTCCATTACATTGCGTCCGCAATCATCAAACTGGCGATGGAAGATCAAAATTTGCCGCGGTTGGTCCACGAGGGCGGCGTCACGGCGCTCTGCAATATCTGCCTTCGGTGCCCCCACGACGCTGCGACGACCCAACTCTGCGCGTCGGCGCTCAGCTTGCTCAGTCAACAGGTGATTGGGCGCCAGGCGATTGTCCAGGAGGGCTGTGTCCCCGCGATTGTTACCTTACTCAATGAAGCCTCCGACAACTCGACGATTCGCAACGGCCTCAGCGCGTTCACCAATTTGTTGATGGACGAGGCAAACCACGACCAGGTCCTATCGCAAGGGGGTATCGCGGCTGTGATCGCGTTGTGCAGCCACAGTAGCAGCGAGATTCGCGAGGCGTGTGCCCTTGCCATGTTCAATTTCAGTCGTGGCGAGGCGTCGCGAGACGCGAGTGTCAGCGCGGCGGCCGTCCCGGCGATCATCGCCCTCAGTCGACTCCCTGAGCCGCGCACGCGCATGCGCTGCGCTGCGACGCTCTGCAAGTTTGCTTCCGTCGAACAGAACGTGGCGCTTATGGTCGAAGCTGACGTCGTCCCCGCCTTTATCGACATGCTTCAAACGCGCGATCAAGATATAGTCAAACACTGCTGCGCGGCACTGTGTCGGTTAGCGCACGAAGGAACGAGCGCGGTCATGATCGCTGAAAGCGCCGTACCCCACGTCATTGCTGGGTGTGGCGAAGGAAGCGACGCCGCGACGCGGCAATCGTGCTGCGCCGTGCTCAGCGCCGTGTCAGCGCACGAGCCGTGTCGCCGGCCGCTCTGCGAAATGGGCGCCCTCCTGGCGCTCATATCACTCGCCCAAGATCGATCGGCTGACGACACGACGCGGTTGCGTTGCGCTGTCGCTTTTGCAAACTTGTCAAACGAGCCTTCGGTCCAGGCCGAAATGGTCGACGCTGGCATCGTTCCCGTCATCGGTGACCTCAGCAACTCGTATTGCGAGGAGAATCAGTTGTACTGCGCACGTGCGCTGTGTAACTTGGGCAGCCATCCAGGATCGGAAGAGGCAATCGTGGAGCAAGGCGGGGTTGCTGCGCTCATGATGATTTCCATGGTGCGCGCCGTGTCACACTTTACCAAGCAGGTTTGCGCCAAGGCACTCCTCAACTTGATCTCGACGCCCCAAGTGCGCCAGCAGTGGCTCCCACAGCTCGCGAGCGACGGCCTCGTGCAGGCTGTGAGTGTCCTTTCGCGACTATCGGAAGAGGAAACGATGCGCGTGTGTGGAAACATCTTTTGCATCCTGAGTGCTGAAGGCGCAGAAGGCCGGATGCTTCTGGCTGAGCGACGCTCGACGCTCACAGACGTCTTCGGCCTGATGAGGAGCAGGGATCGTGCAACCCAGCTTCTCTGCGGGAAGACGGCCTGCAATCTGCTTGGCCACCTGGACACGCAGAGGCAAGCTGTGGCCGCGGGTGCGATGCGCGTGCTCTCCAATCTTTGCACCCTCAAAGATCCGGAGGCGGAAGAAGCGGCGGCGACTGCGTTCTTCCTCATCGCTGGCGAGGAAGTCTGTCGGACGGAGATGGTCGATTGTGCCGTGCTACCTGTGCTTATTTCCGCGGCTCGAAGTACCAATCCGGTGACCTGCGACAGCTGCCTGCGAGTTCTTGCGCACCTCGCTTGGTGGAAACCAATGAGAGTCCCACTTCTCCAAGCTAAGCTCATTCCGATGCTCGTCAAAATTGCTCTTGGGCTTGACAAAGAGGCGGCATCCGTGAAACGAAACGGACAAGCAGACCTCGTCCTCCACATTTTTGTTTACATGACATTCATCGACCTCGAACATCGGATCCCGATGATCAACGACAACATCGTACCTGCGATTGAAAGCACCTACCGGCATCTCATCGCCAATGTTTCTTACGCGCCGCGCGTACGCAGCTTCGTGGTCGCGTCTCTGCGTTCGCTCGCCGAGGCAGAGGGCGCCCTCGATCGATTCGTGGCAGATGGTGCCATCCGTCTCCTCTGCGACATCTTGTGCACGGACGACGCAGGTGTGTTTGAGCACTGTGCTACGGCCATCTGCAGCTTAGCAAGGCGACAACGATTTAGTAAGGTGCTTGTCGAACAGGGCGTGTTCGAGGCACTGCCGCTTTTGAGAACGACCCCATCATGCTTTGTGTTGGCTGCAGCCACGCTTCACGTCTTATCTCTCGACACCGCTCACAGAGATGCAATTGTCTTTGACAACAAGATGTGCGATATGCTCATGCAAATCGCGGAGGTGCTCAATGATCCCTTTTCCAATTCGACAGTACAGAGCTGTGCACAAACGTTTTACTCGCTGTCGAGGTGCACTGGCCGCGCACGAGAAGAGCTTATTAGAATGGGTATGGTGCCGCTGCTCATCAGATTAAGCCGCCACGAGTGTCCGAAAGTCGCTACGACATGCAGCGAGGCGTTGAAAAACCTCTCCTCTGGATCAAGCGGCGGAATCGAAGAAGGCACCGTCTCGACGCTCATCGCCATGACTTTGAACGGTGGCAAGCGTGCGAAATGCGTCGAGGTTGAGCAGAGCAAATTGGTCGAAATCCCGATATCACCACTCGTAGAAGCGCTCTACGCGCCAACCGAAGAACTCATGCCACAGAATGCACTCAATGCCTTCGTCGCGTACACCATTCCTCAGATGAAGCTTGTTGGTGGCACTGCGGGTGCCGGCCCTCCCCCACCTGAACCACCCGAAATGGACGTTCAGGACACGATTACTGTTGTGCAAATGGATACTTCCGAAGCGGCCGAGGAAGAAGAGACAAACGCTGTGGCCTCCATGATGTTCGCAAAGATGTCCGTCGACTCCACATCAAGAACATCCTGATGGGAGCCGCTGCGGGTGTAGTATCTTGTCGACGTTGCGCACTGCCTGCGCGACGCGTTCAAACAAACGCACACCGAGTATAACCTGGCTTTGTTGCCTCCCCTTGCTGCGCATCTACACTCTTAAATGCCCTCCCGGCGCTCTAATTCTCATGTTCACATATAAAAACCGCACCGAGCACACACCCGTCGAGTCGTCCATGTGCCGGGTGCGCGAACACGTCGGGTATCTTCTGTGCGGGTCTGTCAGCCAGTCACATCACCTATATCCAAATTCATAGCCCATTCGAATTTATATTAGTCGCTCTTCGTGGGTGTGTGCGGAACATCGCTATCGACGAAGACGCACTGCTCTGCGTAAAAGACGATATCGCGCGGCTTGCTTACGCGCCTCCGTGCGCCGTAAAGCTGGCCGTGCGAGAAAACTGGCGCGGGGAGAATCAGGCCGGCTTTTTCTTTAGGCTTGGCTTTGCGATACATTGATGGTCTTGCGAAGCTTCCGAGTCGTTGGCTGTCGTCGAAGTCATCGTCGAAGGCACCGCGCGAACATGTTCGGCGTTATCATCGACGTTTTCGATCCACATGGCGGCGGCATATTAAGCGTTGTCGGCGAGATCAACATCCTGGCGACAATGGAATGCGCGGTATTCTGCCTGGATCGCGCGAATGACTTGATGCGGATTTCGGCAGTGGAAAGGAGTCGCCAGAGTCCCGGGCGTTACTTGTGGTTTAGGTTGGACTAACGAGCGTGGTCTTTCTGATTCATGTGAGGTCGTCGTCGGCGCAGAACGAAAACGTTGATGCGACGCTTGCCGTAATCGGCTTTCGCTCCAATAGGCCCGGCACAGATAGTCGTCGCGCTTCTCGTCGTCTCTACGATTTTTATGACGCACAGAAAATGCAGTCCTCCTGGCGCGAGTCCATCTGGCCTGCCCGCATCATTCTTGTCGTCGTCGCAAAACGCTAAACGATGTGGCAAACTACTTTCTTCGAGGTACACAATCCTGCAGAGCGTCTTGGCCACATCAAGCACCTAAGTCCGCGAAACGCAGACAGAGGGACCTATCTTTCTTTTTTAACAGTATGGATTTAGCACAATGCGGCTCGTTCCGCCCCGCATCGAGCGGCACAAGGTGGATAAACGTTACACACACAAGGATCCCCTGTAGAACAAGTAGGAAACACCGTAGAAAAAGCGAAATTTGCGGTTGATTACGGTCGCGCTATGTTGCTTCCTGTCTTGGGCTGCCCTAATAAATCGAGACAAGGCTGCTTCCTCCCTTCTAAAGTGACGGGATTCCTCCGCGTGTCCGTATCGGAATCGGAGGTGTCGTTGGCTAGGTCGGACAACTGCTGTATCGCGGTGGTCTCGCCAACGGTCTCACAGATCGACGTCAATTCATCGTTGGCGCGGGCGATGCCGCGGTACAGAACCACGAGGAGCTTAAGCACCCTTCCAGCGAGCTCGGTGGGTGTAATGTCGATCGGGGATGTTGGTGGCGGAACGGGAACGTCGACGTACGAGGCAAACTCGCGTCGACATAGAAGAGCAGGCTCGTCGGCGATGTCGAATAAATAAAAGAGTGTTTGCCGATTCCAGGGAGCTCGTATCGCGCGCCACGATGGCAGGGGCTTGAAGAGGGAAAGCCAGCAAATCGCGTCTAGAAAATCCAAGCGCGTGAGCATGCCCCCCACCTTCTCGCGTCGTTCCTGAGCATCGTCGCGTTTAAGTAGTTGCCCCCACGTAAAGCAACATCGCGCGTCAGCGTTCGTGAAGTCGCCGTCGAACTCGTGCGCTTTTAGATGCGGCAGTTCTGCCAAATCGGAGTCCTCGTGTTCACTACCTCGCGATGGTCGCCAGTCGCCTTGTATAAGGGACGCAACGTGGAGCATGCGAAGCCATCCAGTCGAAGAAAGGAGGTCGGTGTTGGAATCGCCATCCTCTTGGGCGTAATGTGAATAGATCTCGCCGAGGGGCTTGGAATGTGGCTCGAGGGCGTTGTCGACTTCGTGCGTGTAAATGACACGGCGACGGAAAACGTCTGGATCTAAGAGTGAGCGCGGCTGGTACTTGACGAGACGCAACAGAGCACTGTCGATGAGCTTCCTGATCGAAACAGTTAACACATTTCCGTCGATGCCGCTCTTCGCTGAAGAAGAAGAAGAAGCAGCAGAACACTCCGAGCTCCTTCTGCTGCTGCTGTTGAGGCCTGCAGGATCGTCGACATTGCCTTCGCGACCATTCGATGCATCATTCGTGTTCCGGAGAAGCCTTGAAATGTAAAGGACTAACGCCGCGAGAAATTCGGCGCAGTTAAGGCCTCTTACGTCATCAATAACATCATCGTCATCTCGCACCTGGGAGGATTGCGCCTTCGTCCTCGCAGCGTTGAATGCCCAGTCCATTGCGGCGACGTTCGCACATAGACGCCGACGGTCGACAAGACCCAGCGCATCAAATATGGCCAGAAACGCCATGCGACTGATCTTGGTCGGGTTATGGTGTTTCAAGGTGAAGATTGACGCGAAATGGCGGAATACGCGATGTAGAATCGGATATTGACGACGAAGTTCGTGTTCAAGCTCTTCGAGCTCCGATTTAACTTGGAGTTTCTTCGGTGTTCTTAGTGTTGGTCCGCGTTTGGATCGAAGGCTGCTGTCGGACCTTTGTTGCTGAAACGCCGTGTGTGTTTGCGCAGGCGTCCGACTAAAGTCGGCCAAATTCGAGACGACACCTTGCAGCAAGAGTTCTTCTTTGACTGCTTTCCGCGACAGAAAACTTTCCCAGTCTCTCGCGAAATAGCGCTGGATAGCGTCCGAGTTGTGGTAGCTTGACTCGCTTCGGCGCCGGCTCCACGTCGCAAGCTTCGCAATGTTGACGGGAGCCCCCTTACTACTGTCGTCGCGCTTCATGTGCGAGTTTGGCGCCGCATTACGACGGTCCGCCGGGCCTGGAAAGAAGCCTTTAGATAGCGCTTCGCCCGCATCGTCACCAAATTTAAAATCAAGTTCTGGCAATTGGAGGGGACGAAAGCCCCCTTGCGACAGCTCTCTTTTGTCACCGTCGTCGTTGTGACACTGCACAGGCTGCTGGGTCGTTTGGGGACGAATACGCAGCTCTGTCATACGGGCGAAGCTACGAACACTTTTCGTCGCAAACTTTCTTGGCGCATGCGGCACCGTCGGACCGCGGTTCGTTTGTGTTGAAGACCAGGCCTTGTGTGGTCCCCTGATGACAGTCATCAAATCGCCGATTTGTCTTCTGGTACGATCTGGAAACTCGACGACAATTTTGATGCAGGGCATGGCCAGTCGCGTCACGTATTCGGCGTATGCGGTCGCAAGTTCAATCAACTTGTACTCATCTCCAGGTCTTGTTGTGTTTTCGAGCTGGACCGTGTGGAGCGCGTGCGGGACGAGGTACCGGCCCCGCGTCGGACCTAGTGAGATTGCTCGCACGATGGCGATCGCACCCGGCGTCCCAAGCGGATTCCATCCGAGTTTTAGGACCTGCAGAGTGTTTGCGACAGTGAGAGCATTCGCAAACGCTGTAGCCGCCTTGGCGCCAAAGTGATTTCGGGACGCATCCAGCATGCGCAACTTGCTCCATGTTGTTTGAGCCCCTAAGTTTTTAGCGAGCGTGACACCAGCCACATCGCCAAGCGCGTTGTACGACAAGTCGAGGTGCAAAAGCGCAGATGTTGGCAGCCCAATCCCTGCTTCCGCGCATGCACCGATGTCTTTGATCTGGTTCCATCCCAAATGTAGCGAGAGGAGCCCGCCGTCGCGCGTTCCTCGGCCCTTATGTCCAGTCGAGCCCGCCGCATGGAGTAGCGGAACGAGCGCCTGCGCGCCCTTGGATCCAATTCGGTTGCCGCTCAAATTTAAGATCTGGAGATCTGAATGTGGGCGAAAGCAAGAACCAACTGCCGACGCGCCGCAATCCCTTACGTCGCAGTAACAGAGCGACAAACGTCTTAGGCGAGCGCACGTATCTGCCAAAACTTGAGCCAACTCGGTGACGGCCCTGTCTCCAATTTTGCCGTTGCAACTGAGATCGACATTGGTAAGTGATCGGCATGTGCCCTCTCTCAGACCAGCGATCAGTGCCCCGACCCCGCGCGCTGAGATCCCATTCCTCGAGAAGTCGAGCGCGGCGAGCGTCGAGTGCGAAGCAACCGCTGCTGCAATCGGAAACATGTCGCGATCGTTGAGCTGGGCGGCGCGCAGGTCCAACGTGTCATCACCATTGTTCTTGAGCGACGCGATTATTCTTGAGAGCGGAACAAGACGAACGGGATTATCGGCGCACACCGTTTTGTAGGCGTCGTTCGCCTCGGACTGGTACATAATCTCATCGATTTCCGATTCTGGGTCCGAGAATCCATCGTCAGTACCGTCAATGTCATCATCGCTCAGTTCTAGCGTCCAGTCTCCGTGGGCCGCGGCTTCGGCAGCATCGAGCCATGGAGTCGGCGTGTCACCAGGGGCATTGGTGCGGTCGAAAAGCGTAGCGCGACGTAGCCGGGCCACGGTGTTGCGTTGTCTTGGTGAAGAGGGTGGCATCGCGAACATTCGCATTCGTGAGATCTTATGGGCAGCTTCTCGCGAATAGGTCGAGGTCACGTTCTCTTCTCGGTCGAGGCCCGTCACCTTAACAATGTTCGTTTCTACTGGCGCCGGGATCTCCGCGTGCGGCTCCTCTTCCGCTTTGAACAGTTCGTGCACGTCAAATGCTATATCTTCGTCGATGGGCGCATTCGACGATCTGTCTTGTAACGTGTATGTCGCCCGGTCATTTTTCTTCGGAGTTTTGTCGTTTCGCTTTGTGCGTTTGATCTTCCGGCCAGCTTCTCGCGTCACGTTCACGTCGAAATTTGATTCTGCTCGTGCTGGGCTCCCATCATGGGGCGTTTCTTCCGAGAGCAGTGCGTGAACGTCCAACGTTCTCTCTATGTTGGCTGCCTGAACAATGGACGCATTAGAAATCCCGCGATTGTCGACTGACGGAGCTGCGGACGCGTTGGATAATAACCTGCGTTGTTCTGTTGCTGTCGACGAAAATTTCGGGCCTCGCTCATTCAGAGTTTTGCTGTTTCGCTTCGTATACTTACGACGAGGCATGCTCGCGCGCTCATCGACGGTCGACAATCATAACAATCAAAGATACTCGAGGATTCGAGGATACGCTGTTATCAGAGTCAGAAAATCCTCGAACTTCCGTTGGTTTTAGCATTCAAAACCATGCGATACAGACAGAAATTTTACTCTGGTGAGTCAGTAATTAAATTTTCTTCAAGGACAACCAACCCCATGGGTGGCGGCATTCGCACCTGCGCCGACCTCAGCCCCGCTGCCTTTGTTGGCACGGCGGCCCAGGCCCACCCACACCTCGTCGACCTTCGCGATCCTACGGGTGCCGTGGAGGTCCCTGGCTACCTCCCCCGCCTCGCCTCGGTCCTGGGTGCCACTTCTTTTCGCACAGGTAACGAGTTGCACCGTTGGCACCACCTCCTCGCATCCGGTTGCCGCCTGGGGTGAGCACTCGAGACTGCGTGGGACGGACTTCGGGCTGATCTCCGTACCACGCTGGCTTCCAACGGCGGCGATGGTTTCGGCGACCCCGCCAACGTTCATCTCGTCGACGGTCCTCTCTCCCACGAATTCGTCTCCATGGGCTTCCTCGTCGACCCCACCATCTCGACACCCGTGCTCATACCCCAACTCCAGCGTGCTCTAACCTCCCAGCGCGAGACAGCTCGGGTTACTGCACTCCAGCGCCTTGCGGCCACCTTTCCCATCACCGATGCACTTCGAGTAGCTTCGTCCTCATGGGATCGCTTCTCGACCACGTTCATCAGCTCGTGGCCCAGTTCCACCCTTCAAATCCCCAACCGCTGCTGGGCTGAGATGTGTGCCCAGTACTTTGGCTACCCCTCTCCAGCTTGTTCGGGCCTCGTGGGCACTCGCATTCTGGGCACTGACGTCGTTCTCGACGCTCACGGCAAGGTGCTTCTCACGCAGGCCAACCTTGTCAACCGCGGAGGAGCGCGGGCCACCTGGCATGACGGCCAGCTCGAGTGCGTCCTCTGCAGCGTCAAAGAGGCCGGCATCCCAGAACTGTCCGAGGTTTTCGGCATCTTTGCTGACGTCGTCGCCCCTACCATTCGCACGCGCCTCTACGGCCGGTACCGAGGCAATCTCGCCCGCCGCCACGTCGTCCCAGACATCCTCACCACGCTCGACAACAAGGAGCAACTCTACGACATCAAAACCCTCGCTTGGGGTTCGTTATACACCGCCCACGCCCTCCATCCCTCCCACCCGTCGCCTGTCGATCGGCGCGCAGCGCAAGTCCACTCCGAATACCTCGCTCACGCCCGCGGCATCGACGCCATCATCCCCCAGCCGGGTACAGCACCACCGCCTGGCTTCTTGGGCTCTGTCGAACAGCGGCTACGTAGCTACGGCACCGTCGCCGGCCTCGTCTTTGTTGCCTTCGGTGAAGCCAGCGCGTCGTGCCACGCCCTCGCCCAAACATGCGCAGAGCGCATCGCTGCGCGAACCTGGGTGGCAAGCGGCTGCGCCAACTTCACAGAGGCAAAGGCGGCCCAAACTCGCCGCATCTACCGTGAGTGGGGGATCGCCAACGCATTAGGCCGGGCTCGCTGTGCCCTCACCGCCCTCACCCATGTCGCCGCCTCGGGGAGTCCCACCCAGGCCGCCCGATCCCAGCAGGACGTCGCCCTTCGTCGCACGTACGTCCGGCGGCAGCATGCGTGCGACCTCCGGGCGGGGCCCGTCCTCTCTTCGCCTGCCCCGCGACTCGGCGATGACCCCGACTAGGTCCCGCATACTTATCTCCGCCCGTCAGGCACATCCCTCCTTTCCCACAAAACCACCCACATCCTTCTTGCACCACACACACACACACTCTTCTTATCAGTCGACCTATTGAGACAACCAACCACAGAGCACCGATTTCCACCGACAAGGCGAAACTGGAACATTGCCGCCGAGCTCGGTGCGCTACATCCCGAGCAAGCAGTCCGTCGAGCCAGTCCCGTAACGCCATCGGGCCTGAAGTGATAGTCCGTGATCACCAAGTGGCTTCTCAGCGCGATCGGGACGGTGACGGCGTTATTGCAGCCTCGGAGCTCGCCGGTCACACCGTTCAGGTGCGTCTTGCGTTCGAAATCACAAGACGCACGCAAGCGTAGGTTCGGATGCATCGACTTTTGTGGCACCCCGTCTTGCTGCGAAGCTGCACTGGATTATTCATCGTGAAGCGCCAGCTCGAGAGCGACATTACAACACATTGTGAAGCGCCAGGTCGAGAGCCACAATGGCGACATCGTGTACCGCGAGCACCACGGCCATCTACGCCATCGTCTTAGGAAACGAGGACACCTCGTACCGAACGAACGAGCAGCACGTCTTCGTCGCCGTTGCTACCCAGAAGCTACCAACGCAGCGCCAATCGAGTCGCGCAAAGCATTGGTGTCCCTCGTACGTGTGGGACGCGAGCTCGAGGACATGCCTTCGTTGACCTCAAACTTCTCGGCCGCCGACACCATCTTCTCGGCGAGCGAGAATACGGCCGCCGACTGAGCAAAACATCTCCCATGCTATCGCAACCACGTGTTTCTTCGCGCGCGCCCCAAGTCGAGCGAATCGTCCAATCGCGTTGCATTCGAGAACAAAGCTCCGCCAACTTGGTCCAGCGCCGCGAGTGACGTGGCTGCCTACGTCATCTTCTCGGCGAGCGGCGACTTGCCGCGCCGGGCTGCAGACAGCGAGTGCAATCCTGAGTCCATCTTAGGGCCTCACCACAGCTCCCACATCGAGCATTCGGCCATGAAAACTCCAGAGGGGAAACCTGAGTTAAGCGAAGTGTTTGATGAGCGGCTGCTGCGGGGATGGGCATGATGACAGGCACGAAACGGGGACGGGAGGCGGATGATGATGATATGGGGCCGGGTCGGGTCGTCCGGGACGAATTTGAAATGTGCGTCAACGGGCGATGTATGGTGGGCCTACTTCAGAGGAACGGTGTTATGAGGCGCGGCTCTACCCCCACAATGCCGCCACGGGCCGTAGAGTCAAGGGGCCACTATTTATATCTGGCTCTTTGAGCCTGGGAGTTGCTTGCTATAATGTTTTTCTTGTTTTATATTGTTACTTTCTCCATCGCCGTCCTCTGCGGTCGTCTTTGGACTTCTCTCCTTTTTGTGTTTCTTATGTCTCTTCCTTTGAGCGATCATCCATTCTGCCTAGCTGGGCGAGGGCGGTGCTAACCATAATAAGAAAGTAGAGAATAGCAATGAATATGGGCGAGCGCATGTCGCACGTTCCGATCCTGCTGGAATTTGCAGCTGTTTAGTCCGATAACAACGTGCTTCGGGTGCCTCTGTCGTCGTGCTAGAAATATCTAACCGTATTCGGTGGCTTCGCTTGACCCACCACCCCCCGTTGATTCATAGGCTTTCGTGCATTATTATTGTTCTGGTTTGCAACTCACGGGCTCAAGAGCCAGAAGGATAATCGGAGAGGAGGAGAGGAACAAATATTTTCTAGATATGTTTGCACACCGACACCGTTCTGTACATCAAAGGGTGCGAGTCCTTCATTAGAAGGTGTTTGTTGTCCAGAGTGACCAGAAGTGGCAAGAGCGCCAGAGTTGCCATTCAGGTTGTCGTTACGACGACAAATGGTGGCTGTCGTCTACGCTGAAAGACGCTGTAATCTTGATGAGACAGCCTGGCAGCTGAATCTTCTGCCAAATCTACTGGGTTCTTCGGATTGTCATTAGGGTTGGCATTTGCAGCTGGCAAGAATGAAGCAGCTGCTGGAGACCCAACAATACGTCCCTGTTCTGTTTGAGTGAGGTTCACTTGCACATGATAAATTATATCATCGGCAAAGTCAGGTTATTCGCGTAGGCGAAACATATAATTCCCGTCAATTGAATGCGCACCTCTCATATCTGTGAAAAAACAACAACGTTTTCAGAAGCTTGTCAGCGTTATCAGTAAGGTGAGCCGTGGTGACTATGCAGAACGTGTCCGAGGAGAGGCTTGTAGTTATCCTTAAGTATGCTGCGTGCGATCCAACAGCTTTCTATCGGATCGATTGGCGCTATCAAAGATTCGCGAATAGATTGCCCTGCCATTGGATTGACCTTTTCGTTGAAGTGGCCAAGTAACATAGTTGTTACTATCCCGGTAGTAGCCAATGTCAGCGCGCAAAAACGGACGGTAAGCGTCTTTAGCGTCACGTAGACGACGTGGGTCAAATGGTGCTTGCCGCTTTTCCGTGACAGCACTTGTAAGAGTTGAGAAAGCTTGAGCTGTTTTGTCCATTTCCGTCTCGGTTTCGTTCATTAGTTCGGAAAGCATGATCTTAGGTTTTAGTTGCTGCAGAAACAGCCGGTTCATCCTTAATCTCAGCTGCCATAGCAGTATTGCTCGGGTAGTTTAACGACATTTCGGTCGCCACGGGAGATTCTCGAGAAGAAGTTGTTCAGTCAACTCCTCAGCGTAAGAACGTGTAAAATAGAGCGGGCTTGATGATGCTGGATTTCCTTGCGTGCGCACGCGCGGCAGTCATTATAACAGAGAGGTGTTCCAGGTGCAACCTTGTTAGAAAGTTAAGACGCAGGGCCAGAGTGTCTTGCTTGGCATCACGAAGTTCGGGTGATTCAAAACCAAAGGTGTCAGCATTATTTTGTGTGTTCTTAGATCGCTTACCGCACGGTTGCGATGGAGCACGGTGCCTTGTGAAACTGCGCCTTGCGAGGGTATCCTCCCTCTAGGAGTAGGTTGGTATCTGTTCGCCTCCCGGGCGTGCCGGTTGGAAGCCGGAACCTTCGCAGTGGGACGGGTTATGGCCGAGGGACGCAGAAGGTAATGTCGACGACGAGATGGTTGTCTGTCAATTCGCAGTCTCCGCGTCGCATGGCAACAGGTGTCAACTCCCTCCCGATGCTCCTTCCAGCGCCCCTCGTCTCTCGGCCCCGTGACTCTGATCCCCCGCGCCACTACAGTCTCATTAGAGTCAAAGGCAATCAGCGTTTGCGCGACATTTGATAGGGTGGTAGGCTTCCTATACACATTGTTTGTCGATGCCCATACCGCACGCGGCGATTTGTAGATATAGTCGCGTTGACGAAAGTGAACGAGAAAGATGCATGCACATCCTGATAAGTGTGCCAGCAATTAGATGATAGTGCATTAGTCTTTGCGTGTGGTTGCTACTGTCAAATGTTGTTTTACGAGGGTACATGGCATTGAGGTTGAGATAGTCAAGAATGTGTCATACACGTCTTGATTCGTGTGCCAATCATTAGATGGTAGTACATGAGCCTTGGCTGGGTGGTTGATTCTACTGTCGAAATTAGTTTTACGAGGGCACATGTATTGAAGTTGTTGACAGCCTTTATAAATCAAGCGTCAATCTCGGGAAGAACAGCTTGGAAGTCGTACTTTGATGCGCAGTTCTTCATAATTGACACATGGCCGTGTGTAAGCTTCATACGAGTCATAGTTAAAGAAGGCGCCAGCATACGAGCATCGAAGATGTTGGCGTAGTTGCCTGATTTGTAACGACACTGTCCTATTTGTAACTGAAAATGGTGTCCACTGTTGAGTAAATCAACAGTTGGTTGTTCCATATTTATGATATCGGCCCAGGACACTGGCTTCGGACCTCTAGGTTGTCGTTCCATAACCCTGCAAACGGTCTTCCGTCAAATAGTGCTAATGGAACTCTCTCTTGTCAGAGTAGGGGGATCTAAGAAGAACGTGTTCTCTATGTGCACTCATCGCTGCGCCTACGTGTTGAATTAGTATATATACATAACTGTGGATCCAATATAGGGCTGTGCGAAGACCGCTTCCCAGGGGCTGGGGGGGCGCGAGGACACGACGGACCCCCCACCCCCCCCCCCGGCACGAAAATTTGGCGCTGGGGTGTCGGCGACCCCCTTCCCGGAGCTTGTCAGTAGCGCCAGGGTCTCGGACCCCTCCACCCGGGACGACTGGCATTGCGGCGGTAGACAGTCTCTACTCATCAAGCTACAGATCAGCAGGCCATTTGGGGCTGGAGGGAGAGTTGTGGCGTGCGACGGTAACCACGAGGAAGCCCCGCGGGTGCACCTCGAGTGCGCAGGGCTCACAGAAGCCCCGCTTGGCCCCTGGGCATGCCCTCATGCATCGCGGCAGATCTTCGCGTGCCTGAAACTGAAGAATGTAGGCGGTTCGAGCCGAAAACAGGTCGCATTCAGTACCTCGTCAAGTACTACGGCTCGGAGTCGCGCGTTTGGCTACGGCACAGTGATCTCTCTGCAGCGGTGCTCCCTCTGTTCCGAGCCTTCAACGCCCGTGCCCGAGAAGAGCGCGAGGCTCTCAGAGGCGCTCCCCTCGACGGAGCCGCCGAGCCCCAGTTAGCGGCGGTCCGTAGAATGGTAGCTATGAAGATCGCCTGGCAAGCAAGGCACGTTGACCCTCGCGAATATGACTTCCTCGCGACTAGCGAGGGCGACAGACAGGCGCCTAGGCGTAGGTGCGCGCTCCTAGCGTGCGTGTGCGCGGCTAGCCCCCCCGCCCATCATCTCGTTGTCCTCGCGCCCCCCCCCTCTGGATACGGTCTTTGCACAGCCTAGCGAGTGCTATCGCTGTATCGGCAGTTGTTAATGTTTCTTTGTGATTCAAGAGCGTCAGAAAGGGTGCGAGCCTCTCAACAGAGTATAAAAGTGAATATACGATATTAATATGTGATGTGTTCCATAGCACATGTGGATTGCCAGGTTTCAACGACAAACACACACTAATACTTCACCGAGTCAAGCGTGCTTATAAACACAAACGTGTTATACCAGTGTCTTTGAGTGTGAAGGGGCTTTATACAGACAACGTTGCCCGTGTGTTACATACAGCCCATGTTGTACTTGGTTTGGCTAGACTAGCGCGGTACAGTCTAATAACAATGCTATGCGTACCACACAAGGTTCTTTCAGACCCAAGCTGGGCCCTTAACCTTCAGAGGGCGCTGAAGTTGCGAGTGGAAAACGGAATGGAAGAGCCATCTCGCCTCGCCGAGTGCTCTGGTAGTTTTAACCTTCGGAGAGTCATGGAGTACGAGCTCCGAGCCTCAACACCAACAGATGGCGTATAAAGAGGGACCTAAAGTTATGCGGTGTGTTTACGCACCTGCGGGGCGCACTAATCCAAGTCGGCGCGTCAAGCACCAGGGACAAGGACTAACGACTTTTGTCTTGGAAGAGGAGTGAAGAAGAAGAGGTGATGTTCTCAACGGATGGGACACAAGCGCGTTTGACCATAAACCCGGCTCCCCCCCGCAACTGCACATCGACCGCCCCACCAACGCCGCTTGGCCACTTTCGAGTGCGCCTCGAACGGCGTCGATCGGCACCTGGAAACCTGGAAAATGTCCCGATTTACGAGTTTTAGGCAGCGGAGACGTCTTGGTCACTGGGTTTCGATCGAGTTTCGCGGGTCTCCAAGTGCCGATCGATATCCCTAAGTCGACTTTGGGTGGGCCCGTCTCGTCAGAACACGTGGGATGACGATCTTCAATTGTGGGAAGGTTTGTCGTCCACGCACATACTCAAAAGAACACGCAACGGACCGATTTTACCTCATTTCCTGGTAATGAGAAGCGTTGCGGCGCGTCTGACGCCTGACGCGCCGTCCGAGCGCGTCCGGGCAGTTTCGATGCATCAACACAGCCTGGTGGCTCTCGTCATCATGGCTGCAGTCGGAGCTGAAGAGACGGAGTACACCAGAACCGTGCTCTGGCCTCCATAGGCACGGGAGGACTCTTTTGACCCACTCCCGCAGGGCGTGCGGCAGTACTCGAAGTCGCACAAGCACGCGGGGAAGTATTTAATGTGCTTTAACTACCACGAGCGAGGGCTGGAGCGAAGAAGGACCGAGATCGTCAAGGTGGGTGTCTACGACTCTGTCGCAGAAGCAGTCCTGCTCGTCAACAAGCATCGCCTCATGCGCGAGCTCAAGGCCATCGCTGCCGGTCGCAAGAAGAATACGAAAGAGGTCGAGGCGAGCCCTGGTGCCGGTTCGCCAGCGAAGAAGGCGCGCGCGGCCGCGGCGGTTTCACTCGGAGCTCATACTGGGCCTTGCCGCAGCTCTAAGTAGCTTGCAGCTCGCTCGACCGCACCAGTCCAAGCAGAATCACGACGGATCCTGGCGAACTGCACCAACTTTGAGGACGAAAACAACCTCCTCCAACAACAGCTCGTCGAGGACAGCGGCCACCTCCTCTCATCCCCGAAGTGCCATCCCGAGCTCGCCGGCGACGGTGTCGAGTGCGGGTGGGGCAAGTCCAAGCAGTACTATCGTCGCCACAACGTCGGCACTGAGACGCAGATGACTGCCAACCTACTCACCCTTATCTTCGAGTCCATTGATGCTGCCAAGAAACTCCGCCGGGAACACCACACGCATCGCTCTATCCCGCAAAGTGAGTACTCGCCTCGACGAGGCGACAACATGAGCATATCACGACTTTTATACACATCTGCCGCGTTTTGTAATGTCACAGACCGCCATTTTCTCGAGGGTGGTCGGGAGGGCACGTTGGGTGTCCCGCGCACGCGAATCCGCTTCGAAATCAGACGGTATGGTGGATTTGTGTCTGCGAAAAACCTCCCGAAATCGCAAAATCGCCGCCCCGGACGAAAAACATGATATCATCGCCTTACCGGGTCCGCCGAGCCCCATTCGAATCTTCACGGACCACCCAAGACACCCCTTTCAACGACTCTGTCTGCCGCTTGTCCGGCCAGGTCCGGGGGGGGATGGGCGTTTTGCTCAAACTGAAATCGGTTTTATGCTCAAACCCGCTTGTAGTCTACAATGTAGTAAGTTGTAGTAACTTGTACGGATTTTTGATGAGGTGCAAAAAGATGAGGTGCAAAGAAGTCCAAGTCCGCCCTCTCTCTCCAAATTATTATCCGGATGTAAAATTATGGTGAAGCTTACGATAAAACATTTGATGATGTTCCCTTCCATTGCCCGGTCGCAGTAGACAGGCAGCGTGTGTTTTTTACAAGCAAGAGAACTCCGATTTGAGGGGTAACGGGGGATAGTAAACGACCAAGGCACACGGTTGTAGAATGACAAAAAGCGGGGCAACTGGATTCGCGAGAGAGTGAGGGAGGGAGGGAGAGAAGAAGAACACCGTCGACAAGGCATTTTTAGCGAGATAGTGCGGGCGGAATGTGCTGCGGCTGCTGGCCGCCGGTACAATAGACGCCGTCGTTTGTCGCACAGTTGGCGCGAATGGTGATTATCGGGTATTGAAAACGGTATGGGATTCCCCAGTCGCGGTCGGTGAGGTCGTCGACGTACGCGTTCGAAAACATGCCCGGGTCCATGTCGTGGATCCAAGTCTTGGTCTCGCTGAGGCGACGATCGTGGCGCTGTACAATTCGTACGAAAAGCGTCGTCGCGTCAGGTTTGGAGTCGTCAATGAAATAAGATTTGGAACCCGTGACTTGAAACAAGTCCTCCAACGAGATGGCGAGTTCGTATGTTTCGGCGCAGAGGTACGACGACGAAGGGCACCAGTCGACGGCGTCCATAGTAACCGTGAAGGTGGTACCCTTCGGATAGGTCGACGCCAAGACGAGGCGGCCATCGCGGTGGACTTGGATGCGATTGAGCTCGAGCTCGACAGGTGCTCCTTGTTCGAACCACAAGTACCAGCCTCCAAGCGTTGAGGTGGTAGCTCCCGTGACGGCGCCGACGACCTCAGCTCGCTGCATGAGCTGGACGCCGTTCGTCGCCACGTCGGCGTCGCCAAATTTGGCGAGGTAGCCGACGCGCGGGCATTCGCTCGCGCCGCCGAAGGAATTGTCGCACAAGTTACCGCCGTTGCCTTTGAGATCGGCAAGAAGGCTGTCGTCCCACTCCATCGAAAAACTTGCTAGCCAGCGGCCATTCGCTGGACAGCACCACATGAGGTCGTCGCGCGATGCTAGCTCGCAGTCGTCCTCGAGCTTCCACCAGTCGCCGGCGTCGTAGTTACTGCCAATAATTGTCGGTCCCCAGTCGGGCCGGAGACACGCGGAGCCATCAACGTCCAGCCACGCGCCGAATCTCCCCGAGATGGATGGGGGGTCACGCCTGTTGAAATCAATGAGGTGGTCGTTGACGTTGTCGTCGTCCTCGAATCGAAACGCCGCGGTGAGTGACATGTATTCGGGAAGGAATTGGTCGCTGTGCGCCGTGAGCTCGAACACCGCACTGTCCTCGCAGCCATAGACGCAGCGGTCCCAGGCCGATGGATTGCAAGACCGCACGGTCGTGTTGGTGACGACGGTGTTCATCCCGGTGTCGTACCTGCGCGTTCGATCGATCGATATTAAAGGTTTCAGGTCACAGGTCGTACCAAGTAATGACCGCAGTTCGCGACTCCCAGGCGCGCTTGTCGTGGAACTTGCAGTCATAGTCGCTCTGGTCTCCGGCGTGGGGCACCGCGTCGTCGCCGCAATGTTGCGGTGCGTTTGGGAAGTTTGGAGTGTGGCACGTGACGAGCCACTTGTCGACGCTATTGTCGCCAAACAACTCCATCGCCGGACCTCCAACAAAGTCGTGAACCTCTACGTTTTCGAATCGCGCGCGATTTCCCCAGTGCATGGCGCCGGAGGTCGTGAGGCTGGCTTTGAAGTTGGTCACTTGGAGGTATGCGAAACACGCCGTCGGGTACTCGCCGTCGCACTCTGCCCGCGTCCAACGCGGGCACCAGTCGTCGGCGTTGAGCTGGCAGGATCGAAGACCGTTGATGGTGCGGCCGGGGTTGTATCGCATCGGAAGTCTTTCAGTAGGTTCGAGGTGCTCGAAGATACCGCCCATGTACAAGCAACCGCCGTGGCCCCACCAAAAGCCAGACGATCGACAAGAGTTTCCGTCGAACTCGAGCGAGTGCGACGACCGAGGCGTGATCGGCGAGTCTCTATGCAACCCGATGGGTTCCGGGAAAATAGGAAATTGGTAGCCCGCAAATCCGCCCACGGCCGCGTTCCCACGGACGTAATTTTGCGCGTTGGAGACGTAGAAACCACTCGCGGTCGCGTCGGCCGCGGTCGAGAGCGAGTCCGAGTCGTAGATGTCGCCGAGATTCTGGCTCGAGGAGCCTTCGCCCGGCGGTTTGCCGATTGGGTGGACGTGCGCGTGCAGGTTGAACTCGATGACGTTGTTCTGCTCGACCCCGTCCTCGAGGTACAGGCAGTGGCCGATGACGTCGTACGCGACGTTTCGCGAAACTCTCACGTCGTTCGTCCCGTGGAGCGTCACGCATTTGTAGAACGAGCGATAAAACGAAGAATCCTGGACGTACGAACCGAGACTGTTGACGAGATGCCAGTGGATCGGATAGCGCCCCTCGAAATTCGTCTGTCCCATGCGATAAAACTCGGTCCCCGACACCCTGGCGACGGCGCCGTTCTGAACGATGACGTGGCCGCCGTACCCGAGCAAGTGGTTCTCGCAGGGGTAGGACGCATAGTTGCCGTCAGTGCACCCGAGCGGACTCGCGTCCGACGGCTCGGACGATTCGTCCCCCTGGATCCTGATGCGCCGCGACAGCAGCCCGACCTCGGCCTGATATTCGTCGCCGGCGTAGTGCGGGAACGACAGCGGCGATTCGAGGCGCACGGCCGTGATGGAAAAGCCCAAGTGCGTGGCCGCAGCGACCGACGCCACTATCGCTTCCTCGTTCTGATGCCAGTCGCGCGAGTCCTTCAGTGCGGTCGACGTCACGACGACGCGCATCCCCGAGTCCCAATTCACGGCATCTTGAAGCAACAGCGTCGAGTCGCCCGCAGCGGCCGTGACGGCGAGCCTAGACCACGTCTGATAGTACTCGGCGCCGTGCACGTCGAGCGTCCCGCCGTCGACGTCGATCCCCTTGACCCACGCCGACTGCTCGTCGTAGATCGTCGCCGGCCGCGCGCCTCGTAGCGTGATGGTAATTTCGGCCAACAGGCGGCATGTCTCCGAACCGGCACGCAACGCGCCACGCACTCGGATTCCCTCGGCCTCAAGCGAGAGCGGCTCGTCGGCGAACACGAGCTCGCTCGACTCCGGGATCGTGATCGTGCCGAACGCGACGCCCGAGATCGTCGAGCACGACGAAATGAGCACCTTCGTGTTGGCCGGCAGCACGACGTCGCCTCCCGTCTGAGCCACCACGTCGTCCCACGAGGTCAAATCAACAGCGTCGTGCGGGCAGTTTGACCTTGGTTCTGTCGCCCGTGCCGGTCCGGGGTGGCCCAGGTCTACGAGCTCTGAGTTCGTCGCGCGCGTGATGACGCGCTGCACACGAGGATTTTTGATGCTCGGGTCTTCGATCGGGTCTTGCGGAGCCAAAAGCTTCGTTGCCGAAAAACATCTCGCCGTTGTCGGTTCCGCTGTTGTTGGCAGGCTTGTCGTCGGCGCTGGCGCGGGCGCTGTCGTTGGCAGGCTTGTCGTCGGCGCTGGCGCGGGCGCTGTCGTTGGCAGGCTTGTCGTCGGCGCTGGCGCGGGTGCTGTCGTTGGATCCCCGATCGGCGCGTCCGTTGGCTCGGGCGTCGCGGCTACCGTCGGGCGGCTAGTCGTGGGTGACATTGTCGACGGCGAGACGGTGGGTGAAGGGAGCGGTAACGGGGCGGGGACGGCGGTCGGACACGGGCTCGGGGGCGGCGGCGCGTCGCATCGACCACCGTAGAGCTGCGCGACGTGCGTCTCGGTGAGATCCATGGAGAAGACCGTCACGTCGCTAATGGCTCCGGTCCACCGCTTGCCGATGACCAATGGATTCTGTGTTGAAGTGTCAAGCGCAACGCCTTCGAACCTCGCGAAGAAAGCGCCGTCGACGTAAACGACGGCGACGGCGCCGTCGTACGTGACGCAGAAAAAATGCCAGTCGTACGGCTCGGGAACCGAGACGCTTCTCAAGATGCTGTTGCACGTGGGCGTTGACCCGCTCCCTCTGGACCCATCGATCCTCAAGCGGCCGAGCTCGGGCCTGTATCGAATGTCGAACATAGTGCACTCGCCCTTCGCGCCGGTCCGTAACAACCCGTTCCATTTCCTGTTCGAGACGCCGGCCCGCGCCCACGCGCAATAACTTCGCGAAGCGTTGCCGTCGAGCGCCATGTGCTCTGGGCACTCCACATAGCCCGAATCCTCAAAATACAGCGCACCCCCAGTTTCCCCGAGCCGGTTCGCGGCGGGCGTCGCGCCCACGACCTTGCACGTGTCCGAAGACACGGTGTCCTCGCCGCTCGCGTCGTCCAGCGGCAAGTGCGCCACCAGAGCATCGAACATGTCGCACCCCGTCGGCGACACAGTTGGACTCGACGTGGGAACGGCCGCCGGCACGACAGATGGCGCGGGCGTGGAGGGCAGCACGGTAGGCATCGACGTGGTCGGAGAATGAGTCGAGGGCGTCGGCGCGAGTGTCGTCTCGTACTGGCACGCGAGCTCTTGACCGTAGCCTTCGCCATAGAGGTTTTGGCTGATGCCGTTAGCGTCGTACGATTTGGCGACGATGTAACCTTCAACTGAGCACCAGCCTTTCGCCACCACGCGGGCGAAGGGAGCTATGATCGAGGGCCCGAAGCAACGTCCCCACACCGGACTGATAGTGACATCCTCAGTACCCGTGAACACGACGAGCGTCCGGCCGTTGTTCTGGTTGCTTTTCGAACGATCGTCGCTCGGCTCTAAAAAATCAAAGTTGTCGAAGACCTGACCCGCTTGCTGCTCGACGATGTGGACATTCGTAGAGGGTCTGATTGCGAGTGCGAGCGCCTCGACCTCGATCCAGTCGAACGGGAAGCCCCCTGCCGTCTCGAGTACGCCCTCGGAGAACGTGATCTTGTTTTTGGTTGCGTGCAAGGTCCCGACGTAGCTCGTCCCCGCCACCGTGAGACGATTCCAATCCTCGACAGTCGACAGCTCGCCGCGCACGGCGACGGGCTTGTCGGCATTGCCCTTGATGACGGCATCGTCCCATACGACTAGCGAGTACTCTCGAAACGCTGCCGCCAGAGAACCGCCGTCACAAGCGACGCTGCGCGCTGCAACCCCACCACCGCGCAGCGCGCTCCTGTTGTGCGCCGCGGCGACGACTCCAACGAAAACAAGCGCCCTCATCCTGGTACTTCTCGTGATACTTCTCGTGTCAACTCAACGATCTAGATTTCGCGACGCACCTTTCGTGTTGTAGTTTTGCTGGCAGCGGCTTTCGGATAAAGCAGAGAAAACAGTAGTGGGTGATCCGATAAAGCAGAGAACTTTCCTTACCTGAGTCAGAGGTTTCGCGGATTCAGTAGTTTTTTCAAGTTCCGGGTGTTTCGGGCAAAAATCACACACCCCATAAGCGTACGAAGCTTACTGAGAGTCCTTTGTAGCACCGAGTTTGCTTCGCCAGTCTTGAGAGGACTGACGATCATCCGGGCGTCCCGTATTTCCTCCGCTCGTTCCCCGTCTTCTTCGGGTTCGGAAGTCGGCGATGGGCGGCGGGTGGTCGATTGCCGCCGGACGGTTTGTCTCGTCATCCTGAGCCGCGTGGCCGTCGCTCGCCACGAAGGCGTGGCATCGCGTGGGAGCACCGGGTCACGCTGCTGCACCTCTCAAATCAGGTGCTTCTTCTGCGACCGATGCTCCTTTCGACCCCTCTTCACGACGATCGGCAACTCTCCGTCGAACTGCTCGAGATTCACGATCACGTCAAAACAAAATAAAACAAACATGCGAAAGTGCGAATGATATGCATGTGCGACATGTCTCTCGACCAGGGGCGCGTAATACAGCCGACTGGCGCTAGCTACGGGGTCGCGCTGGCGCACGATGCTCCCAATCGTTTCAGGAGTGGCTCTATCCGAATAGGAAAGCTGGTTCTCTTAGCCCAGAAGCGACTCGCCCGCAGTGCCAAGGAGGGCATGCGTTGCGGTGTCCTCGCTGGATCGGTGAGACGCGCGGAAGCACGGAACTGGCTTCCTAATCGTTGTGCGCACAAACACGACAAGAGGGGAGATACTACCAATAGCGCCGCTGCGAGCGCGCTCGTGGTGCTGGCACGCATATGCTCCGGCTTGAAGGGCGTGACTCTTGGTCATCACACGAGCCGGTCACGCCTCAAGCCGCGACGACCGTCTCCATATTCAGATGTCGGTGAGCCCGATGCCGGAGGGCGGATCTCCTCGGAGTCTCCAGTCCAATGTGCCTGCCCAAGAGTCGCGACTGCACGCGCGTGGCTACTATTCCGCACCCTGGTCGGCGGCAGCTCCTCAATGTCGCGCGACCAGGAGACGAGGTCTTTGCTAACGAAGCGCATATAGTCAGTGTTTACAGCGGTGCAGCAGCAGTTTATTATTAGAATGGGCTTAATTGCGAAGGCACGCCTCCCAAGCAGCGCTTCAGTGGTGGTGTGCACCACACCACCCCACCCCCCCTGTCACAAGTGCGTCATACTCGATAGCAAACAAGAGGAAAGAACTTGTTCTCCAGCGTTATGCGCCGCCTTTCTCTTTACGTGGCAATGTGATCATAATCGCAAGCAAGCCCAGGCTGCTGAGCAGCAGTGTTCTTTCTTAAGTCAAAGGGCCAGAGGATTTACAGCACGCACTCGCCAAAAAAAAAGGATGGGCATAATTAAACATTGCGGGCTGCTTATGGCTCAGGTTATTAACAGAAATTCGCGGCTCATGATCAATGAGGGTGGTGTTCATGAATCTCGAGAGGGGGCCGGACAGGCCGCAGAGAGAGTGCTAGATTTGGTAGCGACGGTCTCTTTTCAGGTCCTCCTCCTTCCACAATGGCCATATGGGAATCTTGGATAATAGGACACCCTGATCCAGAGCGCCTCAAAGGCAGCAATAAATTGGGCTCGCGCAGACAGAGAGACTGGCTGTCGTCAGATCGGGCCGCGGTTGTCCCAAAAAAAAAATCGGACTCACGAAAAAAAATAAGAAGAAAACAGACGAGTCATTAGCACTGGGACTCGACTTGGCGTGAATACTGGACCGAGGCGTTAAAGGCCGAGAAGTTGGCCATGAGGGCACTGAGGATGTCGGGATAGACGTTCGCGAGGTCGTTACGTTCCTCGAGGTCGGTGGAGAGGTCGTAGAGCTGCGGGCGCGTACAGTTTTCTTGCGAGCACGACTCTCCGCCGCGCACGAATTTCCAGTTACCGTAGCGAAAGGCATAGCCGTGTGCGGTGTCTGGCGTCGCAACGCGATACCACCACCCGAGGCCGCGCGATGGCATGGGGTGTTGTCGGTCGAAGACGGGCAGGATTGAGGTGCCGTCGATGGACCAGTTCGCTTGGGCTTGTGGCCTTTCGACCTGGAGAATGTCGAGGACGGTCGGCAAGAAGTCGACGGTCGAGATAAGGTCCCAGGACGCGAAGGCTGGTCCCGAGTAGCGCCGCGGCCAGCTGACGATGCTCGGAACGCGGTGACCTCCTTCCCAGACGTCGCGCTTACGGCCGCGAAGGATGCCGGCCGAGCCAGGCGCTTGGGTCGGGCGATCGACGGTGCCGCCGCAAAACCCGAGTGGTTCGCAGTTCACTTCCGGGCCGTTGTCGGTGGCGAACCAGACGAGCGCGTCCCTTCCGTAACCGCGCGCGTCGAGGAGGTCGAGGACCGAGCCGATCGCGCCGTCGAGCTCGGTCAAGCACGAGTAGTAGTCGAGTTCTGCGTCGGTGTAGGGAACGCCATTTGCCGGCGGGCGGCACGTTTCTCCCGCGGCGCACCTCGCCCTCGCAGAAGGGGTGCCTACGAAGGGAACGTGGCAGTTGTGGAAAGACAATTGCGCAAAGAACGGGGACGTGTGGTCGTCTGCCAAAAACGTCGCAAGGGCGTCGGCTACGTAGGTCGAATCGTCGAGGGGCGAGGGCCAGCTTAGGTTGGCGACGCCGTGCGGCGCGTCGTCGTTCCACCAGTAGTTGAAGCAACAGCCGGGGTTGCAGGCGTCGCCACAGGGGTTGCCCGTGCCGAAGCAGTGCGTGGAGGTGTTGTAGTGCCCAAAGTCGCAGCTTCCCACCCAGTCGGCGGAACATTGGCAGTTGGCATCGGCCGTCGGAGCGACGCCGACGGTCGCGTTGAACGTTCCAAATCCGTGCGTCGTCGGGCTCGAGGCGTGGGACGTGTCATTGAAGAGCGACCCGAGGTGCCACTTGCCAACGAACAAGGACCGGTGCGTGTTCCGGACGGCGTCGGCCACGGTGAAGGTGCGGCGCGGCGCGAAGTCGCACGTCCCGCCGCCCGCGCACGTCCCGTCCGGCTCGCATTCGGTCATGTCCGAGCAGTCGTAGACGTAGTCCACGCAGTCCCGAAAGTGGTTTCGCCCCGTCAGGACCGTCGCCCGAGTCGGCGAGCACACGGTGCCGGCCGAGTGCATGTCCTGCAAAGTGATCGACCCGTCGCGTTTCGACCACGCGTCGAGCCGCGGCGTGGCCGCGATCCCGCCGTTGTACGACACGTCGCCCCAGCCAATGTCGTCGGCCAGCAAAAACAGAAACGATGGCGGTTCATGGGCCCTGGCGGCGCCCACGGGGAACAAGAGAGACAGGGCAGCAGTCAACAACAACCGAAGAAGTGCGAATCGCATTTTTTTAAAGCGTTGGGACGTTATCCTAACCCGTAGTCGGTGGTCGACGCTCTCAACCCCGCCAATCCAAAAAGCTGCTTTGATCAGTGCACGTTCGCTAACCTTTTGAGTTTACTCCTAAACCCGTGGGCTTTTAGTCCCCACGGGATTTTTGGGTCACGCGGTCACCAGCGTGCCGTGGCGGTATCGTGGCTTCGCCAGGAGTTGCGGTTATGATCGACATGGTGGCCTACCACGAGCTCACAGAGGAAACGGAGAGCCCTTTTCCTAGGACGACGACGAACTTGAGGACGCAGGTAATGCGGAAAGTGCGATGGTTCCGCGCGGGCAGCTGAGAGATAACACGCCCATAACGGGTCAGAAGCGGACCGCGACGCAGACGAGCCAAGTCTGGTATGAATGAATGAATGAATGACTCTGTGGGTTTATTTAGCACGCGCATTCGACGACGACGTCGGCAGATTGGGCCGCGAGCGAAGAACAAAGTCTATCAAAGACACCTCCGAGACGTTTTAGAGGCGCGCGCTAGCGCGCGAGCCGAATTAGGTGAAAGAGCGGCCGCGCTGAAGTCACGGCGGCCACCGTTTATGACGTGGTGGTAAGGTTTGATAGTCACGTCTTCCTGTGCCAATGAGAATCCTGTCTGTGGTCCAAAAGAAATAAAATAACCGTCCGTTATTGTGTCCGTTCAAGGTGGTCGGCTTTGGTTTTGAGGGGGCGATAGGCGTCGAGATTCTGGTACCAGGCAGGGAGCTTGAGGGGGCAGCTCGTGTAGACAAACTTGGCGATGACGCGCTCCCCGCGCGTCACGGGGGTAACGCGATGTTTAGGTCCCTCAGCGAGGACGACGAGGAGGGAGTTTGGTCGCATCGACTGGGAGACGATGGCGCCGTCTCGGCGCTCCCACTCGGTGCGGGAATCGCTGGTGTTTTCGACGGTGTAGACGCACTCGAGCTGCGGCTGCTCGTAGAGAGCCTGGTCGCAGTGCCATTTCATGCGCGCGTTTCGGGGGTAGCGCCGGAGCTCGATGGGGAAGTCGGAGGCAACGACGAGTCGATCGCTGATGTCTCGGAGGCTGTCGCAGACGTGCTCGCTGCACAAAATTCTCGCGATGTCGCTCTCGGGCGGTAGGTAGGCGCCCCAGCGGCCCTTGGCGACGCTGTCCATGGTCTCGGGTCGCATTGTGGGGACGTACCCCCGCGACTCGCGCACGACCGACTTGAAGGCGCGCGGCGACAAATAATCTTCGACGTATACGACGCCATCCTTCGCGAAGTCGGGGGCGAGACGCGCGAGGTCGCGCCGCGCGACGACATCGCGGCTCTGCGCGAGCAGCGCTGTCGTCGAGTTGACGATGATTACTAGGAAGAAGAAGAACATGAGATTCTGGGACGATAGCACGTCAGATCCTCTCACACTTACCCTCTCGTGCTAATTAAAAGTCGGCCGTTTGGATCGATCGATCGATCGATCGATCGAGAGCACAGCTGGCCGGGATGATGATGTTCAACCTCTCCCCCGCCGCCGAGGCGCGGGAGGTGCCCGAGTTAAGGCTCCAGACGCAGGAGGAAAATCCCATTATCTCGGCCGTCCTCCCCCCGGACGAGGATGAGGACGACGACCATGTCGTGATGACCGTCCTCAACACCCCTCCCGCCCTCCGCCGACGCCACCAGGCGATCTCCTCCCAGCCGCGACGCGCCAAGAAATCTTCCTCGTCGCGCGTCTGCCGCAAAGCCACGGTCTATGCGCAGGACGAGAACGCGGCACCCAACATCCCCGTCTCCAAGCCGTCGCCCGACAAGGGCAACGTAGCCGTCGTACCTCTCCAGGACGCCGATCCCATGTACGACGACGCTCTCGAGCAGGCCGACCAAGCCGGCCAGCTCGACAAGGCAAGATCCCTCCACGAGCGCCTGTGCGCCGCCCGAAGTTCGCTCGCCGCTTTAGATCCCTTTTTTAACTCACCCCTCGCGTCCCCCCTTACGTCGCCCCTCAAGGAGACCGAGTACGACTGCTACGCCCTCGACTGCTACGGCATCGCTCTCGACGATATGGACGAAGCCACTAACCTCGGCGGCGTCTGTGACGCCAACGGCCTCTGCAACCTCCAGTAAGTGCTCGCCTCCCCCCTCCTAGTAATAAAGGTTCGCCTGGGCAAAACAGCCAAGGTAAAGAAGGAGCACCGCACCCTGACTGTTTTCGCGTACTTTCCCCAATTGTTTTTAAAATACGGGGTCGGACGTAGTCTTCATTCAGCCTTCTCAATCCTCCAAGGTAAGGTCGACGAGCTTCGACTTGGCGGCAGTGGATCGTTTCTTCTTTTTCGGAGGAGCTGCCTCCTCGTCCTCGTCATCTTCGATCTCATCGATCTCGTCGTCCTCTGGCGCATATTTAACCTGCTTTCTCCCTCGCCCGCTCCGGCGCGGAGTTGGTGCAGCGCCGGGTTCGTGGTCCTCGTCCCCCGAGTCCTCCTCGTCTCTGCGGCCTCTCTTTTTGGCGGCCGGCTTCTTGGCAGCCGGCCTCCCCCGCGCCTTGGGCGGTGGTTCGTCCTCCTCCTCGTCGTCGCTCTCGTCGTCGGCCTTGCGGCGCTTGGCGGCGGCGGCGGGTTTCTTCGCGGGAGCGCGGCCGCGAGACGACTTGGCTGGAGCCGGTGGTTCATCCTCCTCCTCCTCCTCATCTTCGTCATCACTCTCGTCGTCGGCCTTGCGACGCTTGGCGGCGGCGGCGGGTTTCTTCGCGGGAGCGCGGCCGCGAGACGACTTGGCTGGAGCCGGTGGTTCATCCTCCTCCTCCTCATCTTCGTCATCACTCTCGTCGTCGGCCTTGCGGCGCTTGGCGGCCGTTTTCTTCGCCGGAGCGCGGCCCCGAGAAGAAGACTTGGGGGGCGGCGGTTCGTCGTCCTCCATATCATCATCATTATCATCGTCGTCGTCGTCACGACGCTTGGTGGCCTTCTTCTTCGAACCAGCAGCAGCGCGAGGAGAGTTGGAAGGAGTATCGTCGTCGTCGTCCTCCTCGCCGCGACGCGCTGCTTTGGACCTCTCGTTCGCCTCGCGCGTCTCGCGGGCGATGCGCGTCCGGTAATCCTCGGGTTCGCCAGACTCATCGTCGAGCTTTTCCTTTTGGTACTTTTTTTTGACGTTTCTCAGGCGCTTGTCGACGAGCTCGTTGAAGGCGTTTGTCTCCTGCTTGTCGACGTAGTCGAGAAGCGCGTCGTTGAGCTTATTTTCCTCGAGGAGTTCGAGCTTTTTGACGCTACCGTCGAGGAGGCTCTGGACGAGGTCTTCGACGCGAACCGTGTCTATTGGGTTCTCTTCGGTCGGCGCGTCGAGGCCCGAGCGGTCCGCCTTGCCCTTGGCGGTCGTCTTTTTTTTGGAAGCGCGAGCGTAATGGAGGATCTCCGTGGGATTCGCCGCCTTGCCGACAAACTGTCCCCCGAAGCGCTGCGCGCTGACCTGCTCGAAGCCCGTGTGGTCGACGCGGAGCCTCACCAAAACTTGGTTTGGGTGATTGAGCTTGAAGCGCTGGTCGGGAAACCTCGGTTCCTCGCGGTCTCTGATCGCTTCGTCGATCATCGCCTCTACTTTCGTTCCCAAGAGCGCCGCGACCTGTTTATCGTCCGTTGTTTCTTCGGCGAGGTGGTCGCTCAAGACGATCTCGCCGATGACGAAGGGCCGCACCATCGTGAGTGGGATTGGCTCGATTCTGACCTTTTGCTGTCGCGGTTCGCCGCGCTCGAGCGCTTCGAACGAACCAACCTGGACGACGCAGACGCTCTTCCGTCGCGCCTCGCCCTCGATCAAGGAGGTCGCGACCGTCGAGCCCGGCTGGGTGACCCGAAAGGTCCCGACCGTCGACATCCGCGGCTCGACGCGGCACTCGTGCTCGTGGCCCCAGACGACGAGATCGATCCACTGAGGAATCATGTCCTCGTGCACGCACGCCTTGAGGCCTCGGCCGGCGTCGCGATTTTGGTGCAGGATGAAAATGCTGTAGTATTTGTTGTTGCCATCGTCGCGGGGCCGTAGAAATTTGACCTTCTTGTCTGTCCACGCGCGATTAAGTCGTTCGTCGCGGACGTGACCGAGGCCGTAGAGCGCGACGTGGACCCCGCCTTTGCGGAGCAGCACCGGCGAAATTTCGATGTTGTCGACCTTGGCTTGCTGACCAAAGTAATTCACCACGTTCGCCGCCGACAGCACGTCGAGCGCGGCGAGCGCTTCGAATCCCCCGTCCCGCGTCGGGTCGTCGTGGTTTCCGTGAATTGAAAAAATCGGAAGCCCCACGCTCACGAAGGGGTTCTCGTAGTTGACCGAGGACCCAAAGTTCTTCTTTTGATCGCTCACCACCTCGAACTCCACGGCCCGGTCACCCAACGCGTGCTCGCGCAACAGCGTCATCGCCTTGTGGAGCGTCGGCCGCGACGGTTTGTTCTCGTGGAACAGGTCCCCCGCGAGCACTACGAGGTCCACCTCCCGCTCCTTGGCCACTAACAGCATCTCCTCGAACGCCGCGAACGAGTCCATCCCGCGGATAGGATTCTTGTCGGCGTACCCGAGATGGTTGTCCGTCGACACCAACATCTGCAGCGTCTCGAGTGGCTCCATCACCATCCGCGTGATGAAGAGGGTAAGCGTTACGGATTAGGGGACTCGGAGGATAGATAGATAGATACCATGGTTGTAATACAAAGCAGGATAGGATACATTTTGCTGTGGATTCGTTGACACGTCTCCAAGTCGTCGTCGTCAAAGAAGTAGTCGTAGTCGTCGTCCTCAAAGTCGGCGTCGTCGTCGTCGTCGGCACGCGAGATGCCGTCCTCCGCCTCCGGCGATGCGTTCTCGTCGCTTGACGAGGCATGGGAGAGCATTCGCGCCGAACTCGCTCGCCACGACGCCGTGCTACGCGAGTTTGAAAAAGACTACCAACGACTCGCGGAAGAAGAAGAGACGAGTCATTGCGAGCTTGACGAGGAGTTCGAGCAAGTGATAATCACACGGGCGGCGGAGTGGTCTGCCGCCGTCACCGAGCCACGCCCTAGCGCCGACACCGCCCTTATCCTCAAACGTGCCGCGTCGAACGACGACGACGACGACGACGCCGTCGTCGTCGACCGAGGCGCGCCGCAGGTTGTTGAATTTCCCCCCGAGGCGACCGATGTCGGCTGGGAATCCTCGTCAGCTTTGGTGGGGCACTGTTACGACCGGGAGGACCACCACCCTCGAATATTCACCTCGGCGGCCTTGCAGCTCGTCGAAGAGAAGCTCGAGCAGCAGCAGCGCATGGCACGGAAGACGGGGTTCCTGCGAAAGGCTGCGCGCCAGGGCCGTAGCTACTGGCGATTTCAGCGCGTCGAGCTACGTCGCGACGCGGGCGTCTACTGGCTCACGTATATCGGCGTTTCCGACGGCGAACGCGACCCTTCCAAATCTCTCAGGGTGCCGCGCAAGAAGGTCGCCGCGTTCCAAAGGTATGTCAACTCGGAGATGAAAGAACGCCGAGTTCGTCTGCTGCCCGGTGGAAGGACAATTTGTGTTGCCGCCGTCGACGATCCCCACAAAGACTCCTCGCCTCGGACCAGCCTCGACGCGCAGACGACAGATGACGTGCGACGCCTCTTGACGAAGCAGACCTCCCTTGGCCGAATCGGCCAAGTGCAAGAAGAGTGCATATTCGCGTTGCAAGTCGGAGACCACATTTCGGTCTGGATGGCGTCGTCGCCGCAAGAACGAGATGACTGGATGCGTGCGATTGCCGTCGCCAGCGACGCAAGTCTATGCGATCACGTCTGCCGTGTTGACGACACCAATACTTCTGTGAAAGACGAAGCTCTCGCGGACTACGACGACACCGCCGCCAAGGACGGCGAGCTCGCCTTCCAGAACAACAACTTCAACTCGACAATCGCCACCACCAAGGGGGCACAGCCACCGAACAACATTGCCGAGTTCGAGGCAACGATCGAACGCGTCTCGAGAGCGACGTGTCGCGAGGAATTCATCCAAACGGTGCGAATACCTGGCGTTGCGGCCGAACAACAAGCCGACGAGGAGGATTCCCGTGCCTTTCCAGCAGCGTTGGCGCGTTTTGTGGTGCCAGTAAGTTGGGCTCGTGGACGAGCGCTGAACTTGGAGTACGAACGATCTTTGTCGGAGTCGACCCCGCCCGAGACGAGACGGAGAAGTCGACTGGCGGTAACGACAAGGAAGACCGCAAACGACGGCCGCCGCCGACACCCGTCGGACCTACCACTCTCCTCGGGGGAGGGTGGCACATCCTCTTCAACCCAAGTGGTCGACGTCTCGCAGCTTTTTAATCAAATGCGCAAGGATATGCGTCGCGACCGCGTTTCCATCGAGGGCGAGATCGTTCGAGCCGAGGACGGAGAGCACCACGAGGCGATAGCGAACGTCCTCGCCCGCCAAATCCTCGCCACGGCAAGAGGACAGTCACTGGCAGAGAATGGTGCGGCTGATAGCAGTTGTGCATCGCAGTGCCAGCACCCTGTACCCACCGGCGACATAGGAGCGCTAACCGAGGCTGGCGCCCTGGTGCACTCGTGTGCTATCCTCATAGCCTGCACGCGCACGAGTTCCGGCGGTGATGCGTACGCGTGCGTCCACGCGCTCTGCCGGCCTATGTCGCCCCATGTCGTAGTGTGTCCGCTCTCGACGCGCGCCAGTCCGCTCGAGTTCTGCGTTCGGCACGTTTCGCGGGCGGGGTGCGCCGCAGCGGAAATGACGCTCGATAACTCAAACTCGACGGGTTCCAAACAGCGTCGACTCACGAGCGATCGACTTGCGAGTGATCCGTCTTCGCCAACCACCTTCGCAGCGAGGCTTTTCGCGTCCCTCGTTCCGAGCACGCCGTCCGAGTCGTCGCCGGCGGCGAGTGCTCCCGTCGCTGCTACGTCCTGCTCGGAACACGCCGGAGCGGGCGGCCTCCGTGGCTCAGAGGACCTGGGTACCAGCAGCAGTCCACACCTTCATCATCGGAACCGCGTCGACGTGCAAGTCAAGGCTACGACCGTCTACCGCATCTGCACTTCGAACCCCCAGGACGTCCCGTCCGACACGTGGGCTCTCGTGCGCGCCGTCTGGAGCCAGACGTTCTCCGTCTTCGGCGAGCCCGCGTCAGAAGCCAACTTCCGCGCTTCAGCCGCCCAGGTCCAAATTTCAATATCCGAGTCTGCGCGGCACAGGGACCCACCCGCCGCCGCCGCCGCCGCCTGAGGGCTCCTTCGATAGACTCGCTAGCCCAAAGAAGAGCAGGTCGCTGCCATGATGATCATCAGTATTATTAGATCTTACGATGATCATGACGACAGACGTGCTACACAGTCTCGCATGGGATGCAGTTGGCTATAATATAGCGAGCAGCAGCAGCAGGGACGCCGCGGGGCGACGCAGCGAACGAGCAGCTGGAGGCGAGGGTAATAAAATACCCACGCGCTGATGCCACAAGTACGCCCCATCGTCTTTCGGCGACAAGAAATAATGTGCGCCGTCGTCCTGCAGCAGACGACGACGACGACGACGAAGACAAGCGGACATCGGGGTTCACTTCGCGCGTCGCGAGCCAGCGCGGACCCGAGCGCCGAAGACACCGGCCCACGACAATAATAAAAAGACCACGAGCACGTCAGCAGGCGACGGAGGGTTCGACAAGGGCGGGTGCGTTCGCCGAGAGCCAGTAGATGGCGTCGATGCGGCCGCAAGTGCCGAGGGTGTTGTCGAGGTCGGCTCGGACTCGTTTCGCGATCGCGTCGAGGTCGTCGACGGTGCGGGCGGAGCTGGTGGGTCGGAGGACGATGTCGATCTTGGGTTGGATGGCGTCGTAGCGGACAATGGTGTCGTGGTGGAGAAAGTCGGGTGATTTTCCGGGCTGGAGTTGCTGGAGTTGGCGGTGTCGATCGAGCGAGCGCGCGACCAGGCTCGCGAGGTCTGTCTCGGAAGGCATCGTCGCCACCACGGGACAGATTTTGACGTCGGGAACGACGTGGATGGTGGCGCTCTTGATGCCCTTACCGTCGAGGATTGAGTGGTCGTCGACGAGCGCGAACCTGACCCTTTCGGCCAACTGGCGACACGCGGAGGACGAAAGATCGTTCCTGCGCGCGACGACGTCGACGTCGACGACGAGCGAGCCGCCGACGAGGCGGCCTCTACAGCCCTTGACGTCGCGGACGCCCTCGATGCCCTCGACCTTTTTGCGGACGGCGCGGAGGTCGAGCTCGTCGACGGTGTCCGTGAGCTCGGCGAGGGCTTCGAAGGTGACGCTTAATCCGATGTTTCCGAGCATGACGGCGACGACGAGGCCGGCGAGCGCGTCGGCGAAGTGGAGGCCAGGGACCGTCGAGGCGGCGATACCGATCAGCGCGACGACCGAGGACATGGCGTCGGAGCGGTGGTGCCAGGCGTTGGCCTTGAGCGCAGCCGAGCCGAGCCGCTTCGCGACGACCATCGTCGCGCGATACAACACCTCCTTGCTCAAGATCGAGACCAAGGCCGCGATGAGGGCGAGGCGGCGGCCGACGCCCGTGTCTTCGAAGGGTGTCGGGGCCCTCAGAGCACCGATCGCGTTGCCGGCGAGGCCCCACGCGGCGAACGTGAGCGAAGTGCCGACGAACATCGCCCCGACGGTTTCGAACCTGCCGTGGCCGTACGGGTGGTCCTCGTCGGCGGGGAGCCGCGAGGACCACAGCGCAATCAGCGTCACCAGGTCGCTGAAGAGGTCCGAGGCCGAGTGCACGGCGTCGCTGATCATTGCCGCGCTCCGGCAGACGATGCCCGCGTACAGCTTGAAAACCGTCAGCACGACGTTGACGGCAGCGCCGATCCAGGTGATCCGGTCGGCCGCGACCGCTCCCGTCGTCGACTTGCGCTGGAGCGCGGCACCGAGGTGCGTGCTCGTCCACTTGACCGCGCTCGTGTCCCCGAGGTGCCACCACTTGCGCCCCGGGCTGCTGCTGCTGCTGCTGCTGCTGCTCCTTGCTGCGTGGCTGTGGCTGTGGCCCGTGTGCATCACCACGGCCCTCGGCTGGTACCCCAGCACCAGGGCTGTTGTGGCGTGCACCACCACCACCACCGCCATCGACCCTTTCGACCACCTCATGTGCGCACAACCACCACCTTGAACTTCATGCGCTTGATGATGTAGAAGCTTGTTCAAATCTAACGGATCTAACGGATCTATCTCTCGCGACGATGTTGTTTCGCCTTCGCCCGTCGTCGGCGTCCGAAAGCGCGCGGCACAAAGTGGCGGTGACGGCGGCGTTGGCGCAGCAAAAAATCGAGGAGGGGAGCGTCGCGGCAGCACCCTTCGAGCCCGAGGACGGATGCGTTGTCGAGGGGGAGGACGTGGTCGTGTGCGGCGCACCGCACGCGTGTCGGCTGATCGCTGGCTCCGCGCTGCGATGCGCCGATCCGGTCGTCGACGACTGGATCGAATGGTCGGAGACTATCTTCGCGCCCGCCGTCGCCGCGCTCGTCGCGAGCTTCGAGGGCTCTCCGGTGCGCGCGCTTCCGCCGTCGCGGCCCGTCGTCGAGCGCGACGAATTCTCCTTTCTCCTCGGGGCCTTCACACCACCACCCAACGGCGTGCCGGCGGCGGCCAAGGCCGCCATATCGAAGACATGGCCGCTCATGGCGGCGCTCGAGGGTTTTCTTGCTACCGACAACTCCGACCCGACGCTCGCGCACGCGTTGCTGGGCGTCGACGCGGTTTACGCGCTCCCCGCGTGGGCGCCGGGATCGTTTCCACGCGTCGAAGCGCTCGTGGCGCGGCTGCCGAGCGTCGACCTGCGGCCCGCCAGCCTCGAGCGCGGGACGGACGAGTCGCCCACAAAGTTCGTGACGCGACTGTTCGCGGCGGCGATCGCTCGCGCGTTTCCCCAACTCGAGTGGCCCGACCCGGCGGTGATGCGGTGCGCCAACGACAAGTTCGGCGACTACCAGTGCAACGCCCCCATGTCGATATTCAAGGCCCTCAAGGGCGCGGCGAAGTCTCCTCGGGCTGTCGGGGAGGCGATTGTCGCGTCGATTCCGGCCAACCAGTTCGTCGCGTCGACGTCGGTCGCGCCCGCGGGCTTCGTCAACACGGTGCTCCGGTCGGAGATCTTGTCGGCGTTTGCGGTCTCCGTCGCCCGCTCCGGCGCGGTCCCCGCGCCTCCGTTGTCGGCGTTTGGCGGCAAGCGCCAAGTTCTGGTTGATTTTTCCTCGCCGAACGTGGCCAAGGAGATGCACGTCGGCCATCTGAGATCGACGATCATCGGCGACACCGTCTGCCGCGTTCTCGAGTACTGCGGGCACGAGGTACGCCGCGTCAACCATCTCGGTGACTGGGGAACCCAGTTTGGGATGCTGATCACGCATCTCGAGACGGCATATCCGGACTTTACCGAGAACCCGCCAAACATCACGGATCTCACGACGTTTTACAAGGACGCGAAGAAGAGATTCGACGCCGACCCCGAATTCAAGGACAAGTCGAGAGCGCGCGTCGTGACGCTCCAAGCGGGGGACCCGCGGTCCCTCGAGATTTGGCGCCTACTGTGCGACTTGTCGCGAAAAGAATTCGACAAGGTCTACGAGAGGCTCGACGTCGCGCTGAACGAGTACGGCGAGAGTTACTACAACGACATGATCCCCGGGACCATCGAGGAGCTCGAGAGGAAGGGCTTGGTCTCCGACGAAAACGGAGCCGCGTGCATCCACCTTCCGAATCACGGATTCCCCCTCATCGTGCGCAAGTCGGACGGCGGCTACGGGTACGACTCGACCGACGCCGCCGCCGTCCGCCACCGCTTGATCGACCTTGGGTGCGACTGGCTCGTCTACATCACCGACGTGGGCCAGCAAGAACACTTCCACATGGTCTTCGAAATGGCGCGCGCCGCGGGATGGACGCGCGACGACGTTCGCCTGCGCCACGTCGGCTTTGGCGTCGTCCAGGGTCTCGACGGCAAGCGCTTTCGAACCAGAAGCTCGGAGACGACGCGCCTGGTCGATCTCCTCGACGAGGCTGTCGTGCGCATGGAAGCCTCCTTGGTCGACCGCGTCAAGGACGGCAAATGCTCGCTTTCTGACGACAAAGTCAAAGAGGCCGCCGCCGTCGTCGGCTACGGCGCCGTCAAGTATTTCGACCTTCACCAACACCCGGCGACCAACTACAAGTTTTCCTACGACAAGATGTTGTCCACCTCCGGCAACACGGCAGTCTACCTCTTGTATTCCCACGCGCGACTGGCTTCGATCATTCGCAAGTCTGGCCTCGACGTCCCGACGCTCGTCGTCCAGGACCTCGTCCACCATCCCAAGGAGCGTCAGCTGGCGTTCGAGCTCTCCTTGTTTGTCGACGTCGTCGAGGCCGTCGCCAACGACTACCTCCCGAACCGCCTCTGCGACTACCTCTACAGACTCTCCACAAAGTTCACCGACTTCGTGACGGACTGCAAGGTCCTCGGGGACCCCAGGCAGTCAGAGCGCCTCGTCCTCTGCGAAGCGACCGGCGTCGTCATGCGCCAGGCATTCACCCTCCTCGGCATCAAGTACCTCATGCAGATTTAAAAGCGCCCGCGTTTTTGTTCTCTTTCATCCCACATCTATCTCTCTCTCTCTCTCTCTCTCTCTCTCTCTCGAGAGAGAGAGCGTCATCAAAGAAAATTTGGTGGTCATCATCGTCATCATCATCAGATTCTTCTTCTTCTTCTTCTTCTTGTTCTTCACGCGTCCTTCTTGTCCCTCTTGTTCTTGGCGGCGGCTTGCTTGTCGACGGACGCTTGGCCGATGTCGACGGGCTGAAGTGGCGGGGTCCGCCTGATTTTCTGGACGTAGACCTGATAGAGGACACCAAGGGCGACGCGGAGGGCGAGGAGCGGGGCGGCGGTGAGGAAGTCCGACTTGGGGCGGCACCCAGTCATGAGCTCGCCGAAAAAGTCGAGGAAAGTCTGACCTCGGCTCGCGCCGACGGCGGCGAGGGCGTCGAGAATCAAGGGACATCGATAGATAATCCGAGCAGCGAGGGACGAGGAAAAAAACTCAAAACCAAAGGCATCGTAGCAGCGGAGGTAGTAGGCTTCGACGGCCGCTCGCGAAAAATCGCTGGTTACCAGCATCTCGTCGACGCACGTCGCGGCGATCTTGGCGGCGATCATCGCGGTATGAATTCCCTCGCCCGTCAACGGGTCGACGTGGCCCGCGGCGTCGCCGACCAGCAGACAGCGCGGCGCGGCGTCAAGGTTGACGCGCGCGCCGCCCGTTCGGATGGGGGCCACGACGCGCCGCTCGGACCACTCGAGCGTCGCTTCGGGGAGCGCGGCGACGACGTACGGGTGACGTCGGAGCGCGTCCGCCTCAAAGGGCGCGATCGAGCGCGAGGTCGCCGCCCCGCCCGGGAGGACGTAGGTCCCCAAGTAGACGTCGTCGTCCGCGTGGCGAAAGAGCGCCGAATAGCCCGGGAGCAGCGCACGATTGAACAACATGACGCCGTCGGCGTCGCGCCACGCGTGCGAGCCGGCTCTAGCGTACGCGTGCGAACACACCGAGTCCGGCTGGTCGTCCTCGACGAGGACCCCGAGACTTCGAGCGAGGTAGCTGGTCGCGCCGTCGCACACTATAAGCACCGCACTCGTCTCGGTGCGCGATCCGAGGTCGACGGTCCACGCGCCGCGTCCGAACGACGCGCCGAAGCACGTCGTGCCCTCGCGCACCTCGACGAGCGCCGCCGCCGCGCGGACCAAATACTCGTCGGCGAGCCGTCGCTTGATGGCGTACGTCTTGCACCCGGTCACCGAGCCGTATGTCGCGCCGTCGGTGTTGATGCAGTGGATACCAGACGGCGAGACGAACCCCCCCCGCGTCACCCTCCGCGCGACGCCGTCCGCTTCCATTTTCGAGAGAACTCCCATCTCTTCCAAGATCCCCAGCGCCGGCTGGCACCATGCGTCGCCGCACGGCTTGGGCCGCGGAAATTTCTTCTTGTCCACGACCAGCACCTTTCGTCCCTTGCACCCGAGGAAGTACGCGCTCGTTGCCCCCGCCGGACCTGCGCCGACGATGATCGCGTCGTACGTGCCCGCCCCCCGCTCTTCCTTTTTCCCTCCAATCTTGCGCCGCGCCGCCTGCCGCCGCCGATACAACCACTTCCCGACTCTCGCGACCAACAACACAAAAAGGACCACGATCAACAACAACAACCAGTGGTTGTGGTCCATACAGTAGTAAGAATACTAAAGGGCTTTATTAGTGTTAGGATGCTGTCTGTCGACCCTATACAAAAGTGCTACTGATCTTCGGATTTTTTGACGACGGCGGTGATGGTCCTCTGGACCGCGCGCGTCTGCGGCCGATCTGGGTACGAACGTCTGGTCGACGACCCGCCGGGCCAAAAAAAAAGACCACCACCTCGTCGGTATGCTGGTGCAGCTGCTGCGGCAGTGTTCATTCTTACTGCAACCTCCTTGATGACGACGACGACGACGACGATTGAGGGTCACCGCACGGCCGCCCAAGTGACCTTGTTTGCGGCAGGAGTCGCGCTCAAGCAGACAGGAAAGGTTCTGACCGGGCACCAGGAGACGGCGTTGTGCGACTGCAGCGCGGGATGCTCGATTGGCACGCCAACCGTTGCTCCGTCGGCGGCGGCGGCTACCGAGGAATGGTCTTTGTACTTTTCGAACAGCGACGACGGAGACTCGTATATCTGGTCCATGACGCAAGAAGAGGAAACCAAGCCGAACACGACCGACATCCTCTTGAGCACGTCTGGGCATCTGCTGGGCCTAGTCGCCGACGCGAACCACACCTGGATTTACTACGGGGTGTCCGACGGCGGCGTCTATCGCGTGACAAAAACTGGGAGCGGTATTGAAAAAATAACCGCTTTCGATGGCGCCATAGGTGGAATGGACATCGACGAACAGCACGTTAGGATATACTTCGCTGGAAACGCCACCGATCGCGGCGTCTTCCGCGTCGACGTCGAATGCGGCGGCTACAGCCTACTCCAAGTGCTGTCTCTAGATGGCGCGTGGGGGGTCGCTTACGACCAACTGAACACCATGCTCTACGTCTCGACGCTGACGGGGACCATCTACAGCACAAGCGTTGACGACCTCCCCGATCTCGCGGGTACCTCGTTGACAGAAATTGTCAACGGCGTTTCCAGACTCCGTGGTATTGCGGTCGACGTCTCGACACACATCGTTTACTATGCGTCCAAAGATGGAATCCACTCTGTGAATGGCACGCTTCTCTACGAGGGGACCGAGGCTGTCGACGTCTCCGTCGATCAGAGCCGAAATCTCCTCTTCTACGCCGACAACGAAAAGATATACGAGGGCGACCTCCAAGGCACGGTCAAAAAAAGTACGATCCTGACGCTCGAGCACGTTCATTTTCTCGACGTGGTGGCCGCGTTACCTCCTCCGACCCCCACGCCGACGCGAGTTCACACGCACGCGTCCTCGGTGACGCCCGTCCCAACGACAACAACAAGAGCGGCACTGCCATCGCCACTACCTACGACCAGTGAGCCAACGTTTTGCTCCGCTATTATGGAGGAGTGCGATCTGTGCACGTGCGGCGATGCTCCAACGCCGGTACCGACGGCTGCTCCGATGGCACTACCGACCCCGACGACTTCATCACTACCACCGAAACCCGCGCCGACGCTCGGTGTCGAGTGGAAAGTATCGTCAGGGTGCAAAAGAGCACACCCCTCGTCAAAATGGTCTTGGCCTACCCTCGTCGCAACCTGCCTCATTTTATTGCACAGACAGCGCTTTCCTGGCTTTTGATAAATTCCCCCCTCTTCCTCCTTATCCCTCGTTGAGCAAGACAGGTGAGGGTCTACTTGTACACCAAATTTTATTGTTACGACGGAACGAGGAGAATGGTGTGGTACGCAGCCTGAAATGGCGTGTCGACGGAGTCTGCAATGACCTTGTGCTGCTTGATCTCAAAGCCGGATTCTCTGAAGATGGAGCGCGCGCGCCTTTCCGTGGTGAGTTGGCCAAAGTCAATGGTGGTGGCGTACTTGAGGAGAGGTTTGATGGTCGCAAGCAATGGGGGGGTGCGTCGTTGGTAGGTCTGCGTGCAGTGGATGGTTCCTCCAGGGCGCACGACGGCTGCCGCGGCGCGGAGGGCGGCGACCGGGTCTGGCATGAGCGTGAGACTCCCCGAGAAGTACGCGCCGTCGAAGGGTCCGTGCGCCGCCCGGAGTTCTTCGAGAGTCTGCGTGTCGTAGACGGACGCGCACCGGACGACGACGCGCGCCTTGAGCGTGGGATCCCGATCGATGCGAAGCTGGGCTGCTTTAACGTAAGCGGACTCGTAGTCCACGCCCGCAATCGTTAGCCGTTTGTTAGCGATCATGGAAGCGTGCGGCGCGAGCGCCGAGAGCGTCCCAACGCCGACATCGAGGATCTTCGATCCGTCATCGAATGACTCGAGGACGACAGCGTACCAGCGTACCGTGAGCCGTGTGATGACGACGTCGTAGATCGTGGCGGCAAACTTGCGGCCGACTAAGATCAAGAGCAGCACGGCTGCGATGTACACCGACACAACTGCGTTGCGTCTCTCGTGCCGCGACGACCGCACGCGAAAGATAGTCGAACCTTGTGGCTCTGCCGCGGCGAGGAGCACCCAAAGCATCATCAAAGGAGGGTTTAGGTAGGAATTTCGCCGTTTGGTCCCTGTCTCGGGTGTGCATCGTTCGGAACGTTTAAACGATCCGTCTGCTGTCGCGCTATGCTGCGGCGGTGCGAACTAACCTCATTGCGGTCGCAAGCTCGATCGTCGCTGCACAGTAGCACGGAGTGACCCTTCGCTGTGAAAATTAGGCGGCTCGCGCGGACAGAAGAAGACCCCGAGCTCGCGGCTGGAAACGGCGCTGTGCAACTGCATGGCGTCCAGCACGAAACCGCCAACGACTTCTTTTTCAATGGAATGGGCACTGTACTTCCCGATGGCATCATCGACAAAAGGCGATTCGGGCGTCTGGTTTTTGACCGGCAGGCTGCACACGCCGCGACTGACGTGCTCTTGAGCACGTTAGGCAAGTGTCGACCGTGGTCGCAGATTCGATGAACTGCTGGGTTCACGACAGCGCGGCGGACTACTGCGTGATGGAGGGGGCTCGCAGCATCGAACCGGTATCAAGTCCCAATGGTGACATTAAATTGACGGGATGGGTATCGTCTTCTTTTGCTCTTCTCTTCCACTCGATCGAAACACCTTCACGAGACCCCGCTTGTGCGTCCCAATTGAACTTGCGTTAAGGGGGGGGTATAAATCCCCCTTTGAACCAAGGTGCGTCAGTTCTCACATCACTCCCGGGCTGTCCTTCTCTTTGTTCGGGATATTATGGGAACCTGCCAATCGTCTTGGTGCGGGGAGGAAGAGAGTGTGGCCCCGCGGCCTCTGATGATCTCGTCATTGACTGTGCCCAAGCTCGTAAGCGCAAAACCGCTAACGTACCATCCGCCGAAGACGTCGACGCCACCGACGGCGCGAGTAGTCGACGCCTACGACAGGTACGACAAGCCGTACGCGCTCAGCGACAAGGAGAACAAGATCACAGCGGACCGGGTGTCGCTCCTAACGGCGCAGATTGAGAAGCTAAAAAAAGCGAGAGATCATTTGAGCTCAAACGATGAGATCAAGAAGGTCAACAGAAAGATCGACCAATTGCAAGGCGAATTGAGGAAGGCACTTGCCGCTGAGTTCAACCTCTAAAAAAATGTGCGTACTCAAACCTGCCCGTGCAGGTCAAGACGCTCGCTTGGCAGATCGACAAGCTTAAGAGGGCGCGCGAGCACCTGAGCATGACCGACGAGGTGAACAAGGTCAACGCCAAAATCCACCAACTCCAGGCGCAATTAAAGCAAGTCCTCTACCCGGAGGCCGAATGAAGAAACAACGCCGGGATTAAATTAATTAGTTATTTATTTGTTGTTGTTGTTGGTATGATGCTTCTAGTACGACGTAGATGACCCTTCTAATCCCCCCTCACGAGCTCAAGCGGGTGGCGGCGTTTGCGACGCGGCAGGCCGAATCGAGCGGATCCGTCTCGGGGCGCGGGACGCCCATTAGCGTGAACTGCATACCAAGCCTCCTTCGAAAGGGCGCCGTGTCGCCCGGGTCGGCCTTGTAGGTGACTTTGAGGAGGCCACACCGCGGCACGCCCTTGCTGAGGTTCCCCGCGTAGCTGACGACCTGCGCGCGCGGCGATAATCAGAGCAGTAAACCAAATGCAACAGAACGCGGGGAACACGGACATCCCATGACGCGGGGAGGGTCCAACCCGGAATGGGCGGATCGGCGTTGGTGCGGCAGAAGGATGTCTCCCGAAAGTTGATGCCGTCTTCGTTCGCCGCGAGCTGGGTTAGGATGTGCGCGAGCTTCCAGTGGTCGACGTGCCTCAAATCGAGCTCGTACCTGAGTTCAGGGTGCTCAATGTTGAGGACGTTGAGCCAGCCGATGCGGTCGATGAACGCGAGGCGGAGATGCAACGGCATTCGCGCGACGCAGGTCCAATAGAAATTTTCGACGTCGACGACCCGGCCAAATAAATGGACCAGAAGGTCCAAAAGGTGCGTGTCGAAAGGCGTCACCGTCTGCTCGGTCGCGATCCCAAGCGACGGCGGCGCAGACGACCTTTGGGTGTTTCGGGCGCCCGCCTCGAGCGAGCCGTCTGTCGCGTTAACGCTATGGGACGAGGTGCGTCGAAGCTGCTCGTCTCCAAAAAGCGTGCTCTTTGAGCCTCGCCGGCTTCGACTGTCCTCGGTCACGGAACCGCGACGGCCTCGATTGTCCTCGATTAGGGAGCCGCGACGGCTTCGACTGTCTTCGAAAACGGAGCCGCGACGGTTTCGACTGTCTTCGAAAATGGAGCCGCGACGGTTTCGACTGTCCTCGGAATTGGCCGCCGCACAGGTCGACGCAAGGCACTCAACCTCTTCGTCGTAATCGGCCGACTCAACACCTTGATGCTTTGCCAAGTGCTTGAAGCTGTCAACGATCTTGCGGACCTGGCACGCGGTGAAGAAGCAGGCGCTCGTGCGGATGCGGAAATTCGTGATGATCTTTGGGAGGGCCTCTGTTTGAACGGGCACGTCCTCGACCTCGTCGCTCACCGTCCACCTATAATGCCACGCCCCTGGCACCGGCGGCGGCATCTGGTCGGGCAGCCCGGGGACGTACGCCTCGTAGTAGTAGACGAAGGCGCGCGTGCGCGTACCCAAGAGCGTCCGTGGCTTGGTCGGCGTGTGCTCAACCTCCTGCCTCGTCCGAAACAGGATGCGGACCATGTTCTCGTCGAGCTGCGGTATCTCGAGATGCGCGCGCAGTTGGGCAACAACAGCGCGCGTCGCGGCGCGGGCGGGAGACACAACTACGTGCCCGTCGTCGTCGAACCGCAACCGTTCCGTGACAAACGCGCGTACCTTGAAATCCTCGCCCGTCTCGATACGCCGCGCTGCGCGCCGCCACAGGCCGCGGAGATTATTTTGAAGACACTGTGCTGACGCCTCGCGCCTCAGCACCTCGCTCCTCGCCGACTCGTCGCGTGTCGCGGCAGCATCTAACGCGTCCTCGACGACGTGCTCCAACTTGTTGCACATCTTGTCGCTGGAGGAAGACAAACGCCAGGTAAGGACTTTATCGAGTAGCGCGTTGGAGATGCGGACGCGGACGACATGGACCGTGCGAACAACGAGGATCCTTGCCTGCTTGTGCTTGCGCTTGTCGGATTCGAGTTCGCACTCGACGTGCGACTCCTGCGACGAAAACTCGTCGTACGCGAGATTTTGCGTTTCATTGTCCCACAGCTTGCACGGGACGCCTCGGGCCTCGAGCCACGCGATGAATGACCTCTTGTCTCGCACCTTGGCTAGCTTCAATTTCCCAGCGAGATCCTTGTCGCTTGGAACGAAGTCTTTCCCGGACGACTCCTCGTCCTCGTCTCCGCCTTCGTATTCGTCATCTTCGTTTTGTTGTTGTTGTTGTTGTTGTGGGGGTACCAGGTGCTGCTGCTGCTGCTGCTGTGGGGATGATACCGATTGTGGAAGATTGGCTGTCGTCGGGAGGATGCTCGACTCGTCGCGCCGCGTTCGCGTTTTCTTGATGTCACGGGTTAGTCCCACGGACGCTTCGCGACGTCGAAATGCTGCGAGCAGCTTATCCTGTCGTTTGGCGTAGAGGCGCGATGCCCAGGTGTTGTAGAGGACGTCGGGCAGGAGGCGGGCGAGGCGCGGGTTGGCATGAATGTGGCTCGCCGTGTAGCTCAAGCCGCACTTGTGTAGCAGCATCCCGAGCTTGATCTCGGAGACGACTGTCGCGTTGTGGGGAGCTCTCAAAACACCCGCGTAGTCGAGGTGGAGCAACGCACGACCTTGGAGGAGGTCGGGGTTGGCATCGAGGCCGGCGTCGCCAAAGCTCGACGCGAGCTCCTCGAGGAAGTGCGTGCTTACGGACGCGCCGTTGAGCCGCGAGTTCCGAAAGCCACTGAAATCGCCGTTCTGTGAAGTGCCACCGCGATAGATCGCTGCTTGGTCCCCGCCCCGATACACGCCAATATGTTGGTCGTGGTTCGCGCCGCCGCCGTCGTCGCCGAACGCCGCTCGCTGCTGGGCCGCGTAGATCGCGTCGAGCTGAACGAGCTTGCAAAGCGCGGCGCGGTGCGGCGCTTGCTGGAGGTCGAGGACGTGGCGCGCGACGACGGCCCCCGAGAATATCGCGAGCGCCGGTCCGAGGCGGAAGCTCAGTTGTTGCATCTGATGTTCAGAAAGGTTTCGCTGGAGCAGGTTGGCGATCGAGTTTACGTCGACGATGCGCGGCAAGAGCAACACGAATACCTCGACGAGCTCGTTGCTGTTGAACGGCTGCGTGCTGCCTTGGACCTGGTCGAGAAAATGCTGGACTTGGATCGAAAAGAGCCGGAGGTCGGTAGACGCGAGTCTCAGGAGCGCGATTCGATCGGCGTAGTCGTCCAGCATGAGCGCGAGGAGTCCGCTGATGCCGGTCGCGTTCTGGATGCCGAGCTCGATAGGCGGGAGCGGAATTTGCTCGAACGTGGCGGTGATACGCGCCGGAGGTGGTGGCAATCGCCACGGTTTTCCCGTCTCTGCGTCGAGCGGCCCGCTTGCTCGCATGTGCGCGCGCATCTCACGCGACGACGCGACGGCAAACTTTGAAAACCGCCGAAAACGCGCCTTGCCGAGCTGCGAGGGTGCGATGGTGGCAGGTCGCTGCTTCTTCTTCTTCTTCTTTGATTTCGAGAGTCGTTTGGCCGTCCTTTTGGCGGCGGTCCCGCCAAAAACCGAGACTCCCCCTGCGTGATTATTCCCCCCCTCGTTTTCCTCCTCCTCCTCCTCCTCCTCCTCCTCCTCTCCCTCGTGTTCGCGGTCCATCAAAACGCTCGCGACAGACGAGCTCTTGAAGCCGCCTTCAAACATCTGCTTTGTTTGGGCGATGTCGATCCTCGTCATCAATCCCCTGAAGCGCGCCTGCAACCGGCACGCCGCGTTGTAGGCCGCGTCGTTGACGGCGGTCTTCTTCTCGGGCGGCGGTGGTGCGATAGAAGCGGCGACGAGGACTTGGAGCGAGTTTCGGCGAGGTCTGGTTCCGATCGAGCCTCGGCTCGCGCGCCTCGCACCCAAGCGCAGCGTCTTGGGCTGATCGTCGTCACCCTCCTCGACAAACGCTCGAAGCTCTGTCGCGTCGACCGTCCCGCTCTTGTTTTTGTCGAGGCGTTTCAAGAGTTGTTGCGCCTCGGACTCGGAGACCTCGATCGGCGTCATTTTGAGCGTTTTTCGGATGAAGTCGCGGAACTCGGCCGCAACGAGCCCCCCCGAGTTGTCGCGGTCGTACCTCGCGATGAGCGACTCGTAGGATTCGGCAAGCAGCGCCGCCCGGACGCGCGTCCGGAATTTTTCGGAGGTGCTCGAGCTCAGCGGATTCGCGAGCTGCTGGTTTTTTTGAGGTGGCCTGTAGCCGAGCGCCGTTTCGTCTTCGTTTCGCGCGCGGACGAGTTTCACTTCGCGACTCTCGCCGTCTTTGTGCTCGACAAGCCTGACGAACCGACACCCGGCGCGCGTCACGGTGAGCCAGAGCAAGGACTGCGCGACCATCCAGTCGTGGGGCGTCGAGAGGTCGAGGTGGTAGGTGCCGCTCGGGGAGGCGGGGTTATAGCGGCCGGGCTGGTCGTGATCGTCGCCAGTCGCCTCGCACCCGCGCATGACGATCTTGCGCGGCCGGAGCGAGAAATTCAAACTCCCGATGAGCGCGCGGCCACCCAACGCACCGAGCGGGTTACCGGAGACGTCGACGTGCGTCAATCGCAGGTTCTCGCGCAGCCCCTCGGCGAGGACCTGGCCCCCGCGGTTGCGTATGCCGTTCTGCGAGACGTCGAGGAACTGGAGCGCCTTGTTCCAGTTGATGGCGTAGCCGATGGCCTGCGCCCCGCGTTCGCCCACGCAGTTGTAAGCGAGCGAGAGCCACGCGAGCGAGCGGTTGATGCGGAGCGCGCGGGCGATAGCTTCGCCCGAGATAGCTCCGAGTTGGTTCCAGGAGAGGTCGAGTTTGCGGAGCGTCCGGTTGGTTTTGAGGACCCGCTCGATCGTGAAGGACCCACTATGGGCGCGGCTGTTCTGCGGCTCGACCACTTTCTCGGAGAAGCCGCCCAGAAAGTTTGACGATATGGAGAGGTCGCGCAACGACGTGTTCTCCTCGATCGCCGACACGAGCAGACTGATTTCGTTATCGTCGATGTCGGCCGAGTCGAGGTACAGGCTCGCGAGTTTGCAGTCGGGGCGTCGCAAAAACTTCGCGATCGCGAGGACAGCCACGGAGTCGAGCACGTTCTGCGACAAGTCGAGACTCACGAGTCTTTGGTTTGCACCGCAGACTGCGCCGAGGATCGCCGAGATCCCGATATCGGTCAACCGGTCGTCGCGCATCGAGAGCCTTTTGAGATTGGGGAGTTCGTTGATGATTCGCGCTAGCAAAATTGCGAGCCCGTCCCCATATCCGCGGTGGGCGATCTCGAGAGAGTCGCATTCGACGAGGCGCACGAACACGGGTTCCGGGAGGCAAAGTGGCTCGTCGTCGCCGCCGCCGCAGCGTTCGCGCAAGCCCTGCATCTTCTGCACCAGCCCTCTCGCGAACATTTCGCGCGGCGACACGTTCTTCTTCGGCGGCTGCTCCTCGAACGTAGCGTCGTCGACACCGATAACCTCTTCTTCTTCTTCTTCTTCTTCTTCTTCTTCGGCCGTCGCTTTTTTGCTCTCGTCGTCCCAGGCCCACCGCGTCGACGCCGTGGTCTCGGTTCCTCGAGGCGGGGGAACGTAAGCCGACTGGCACCGGCCCAGGTGTTTGACGAGATCAAAGAACGCGTCGCGGGCCTCACGACCAAAGTAGTGCGTCGGGTCGAGACTGCGGCTTGCGAAGGCGTCGTCGCCTCGGTCGAAGAATCGAGCGCGTTTACGCGCCTCGGCGACGGCGCCGTCTGCAGCAATCGAGTCGCTGCTGCTGCTGGTGCTGCTCTGTCGCATCGCCGTCGTGTACGACCGCGGGGCTGTTGTTTGAGGCCTCTCCTTGTGCTGCTGCTGCTGTGACTGCGAACCCCCCATTTGCTCGTCGGAAGTCGCGTCTAAATACGAATGCTCGTTCTTCTTCCTGGAGGAGAGCGCCGAACGAGAGTAGTCGTCGTCGTCGTCGTCGTCTTTGGGCGGGGCGAGGGAAAACCAGATGGGCCTATCTTTTCGGAGCTCGCGACGCGCACTCCGGAACTCCTCGGCGGCTCGCGCGTGCCGGAGCGCCGAGGCCCGGATCTCGCGGCGCGACTCGAGGCGATTCCGTTTGTAGGCCGCCGCCGACGCATCCGGCGGAGGCGACTCCGCGATCCGAAGCTTGGCTCTCAGCGAGGACGACCATTTATTCTCGCGCCTCGGTTTCCGCTCTCTCAGGAGCTCCCGCCTGCGGTCGTCATCAATGGTCAACAACATATCCTAAGTCTGCTCTGCTTCTTAGTTCGTCCCGAAATCCTTACCCTTCCTTATTATCGGCACACGGAGATGAGCGCCGCCGCCGCCCCCCAAGAGCTCGAGGTCGGGGTCGGCGAGCTGCGCGAGTATCTCATGGAAAGTGAGGTGGAGTGCGTGAATATCGAGCCGACGGCAGAGGAGGATGAGATGTCGAGGATGGTCGAGACCGCGGTCGAGGGTCGGCGGCGGTGGCAGTCGGTGACGCGGTGGACGTACTACTTGACCGCGGGGTCATTGCTGGCCATCGCGCTGCCCGCGCTCATCTACTTTCTCGCGAGCCAAAACGCGGCGGGGCGGTACTACTTGCTCCCGGTGGCGACGGTGTTCGTGAGCTGCGCGGTCCCGGTGACGTGCTGGGGAATCGCGGCGCACGTCAACAACTACTGGCAGCCGACCCTCCAGAAGTACGTGATTCGGATATTGTGGATGGTCCCGATCTACTCAATCACCTCGCTCGCCGAGTTGTGTTTGTGGTTGCGGGTCGAGAAGGGCTCGGCCCTGCGGCGGTGGACGGTCGTTCCGACGGCGCTCCGCGACTGCTACGAGTCGTACACGGTGCTCAACTTCTTCTACTTCTGCCTGGCCTTCCTCGAGGTGTCGAGCGGCGAGCCGGCGAGCACCGCAGTGGCGAGAATGCGGGATGGCGTGCGGCACCCGTGTCCGCCGTACTCGTGCGCGTGCGCGCCTTGGCGGACCGCCACGGGCGAGTTCCTCGACAGGTGCCAGTACGGCGTCTTGTTGTACGCGACGCTCATGCCCTTGTGCGCGCTCGCCTTGATCGGGGACGCCTTTTTTGATCGCGACGCGGGCTCTTCCGTCGATGCGACGACGACGACGACGACGACCCCAAAATCGGCGATTTCCGCCCTCGCCACGCCCTCGGCGCTCGCCGCCGCCGTCCAGTTCGTCGTCGCCAATCACGCCATCTACTGCCTCGGCCTCTTCTACGTCGTCGCGCACCGCCTCCTCGCGCCCTCGCACCCCCATCTCAAATTCGTCTCTGTCAAGGGTATCGTCTTCGGCACCTTCTTCCAAAATCTCGGCATCGACGCCGTCTTCTACGCTAATCCCCGCCTCGCCGAAGCGTTCGTCCACTCTGGCGACGATGTCGACGCCGCCCTCGGCTCGGTCCAGTCGACCCTCATGTGCGTCGAGATGCTGGCCTTCGCGCTTCTGCACGCCCGAGCCTTCCCTTCCTCGGAATTTCCCAGAATCACGCGGGACGGCCAAAGCTCTAACGACGCCGTAGCCGACGCCTCGCGCGACTGGCTCGCGGCCTGGGGGGACTACTTTGCCGAGCAGAAGCAAGAGCGCCGCCTCTGGCGCCTGGGCGGGAGCCGCGGCCGCGCCCCGCGCGGCACGGTCTCGACCTCGCGCCTTATCTTCGACGTATCCGACGTGCACCACGACACGACCGCGACTATGCGCGGCCTCGCCGGGGACGTCACGGAGCCCATCATTCGGGAATCCCACCACTCCAGCTCGGTCCTTCCGCGCTTGCTGGCGCGCTGGCCCACTGTCCCCACCTCCGTCGCCTTCGCCCGATTTGTCAACCGCACCTCCGTCGCGCCCCCCCTCGTCTAGCGTCTACCGTCTAGTCCTCGCCGGGGCGAGCGGGGCGAGCCAAGATACATACATCATCGTCATCATCTTCTATCGTGGTCGTCGTCGTCGCTCCGAGCTATGTGAAACATTAATACTCCTACGCTACTCCTACTACTCGTCTTGCGGTGGTCGTGAGTGGTGGTGCCCCAAAAACCCTGGTGAACGACCGATGATGGCGTTCTCGTCGAGACGACGACACCACGAGGGGCGTGCGTCTTTGCTGGTCGTCCGTCGTGTTGGTTTTGCTCTAGTCCGAGCCCCTGGCGGCGACGGAGCTGACCTCGCCAACGACGACGGCGTCGTCGTCGTCGTCGGCACCTCGGAGCATGCCCTGGACGCTCTCTTGGAGGAAAATGTCGCAGTCGTAGGTTCGCCATCTTTGCTGGAGATCAAGCGGGAGGGCACCCCAGGAGACCCCCGGGGATACCCCATATCGCGAGCGCCAGTCCTTGCAGGTCTCGGATCGCTCGGAGACCGACGGGAGCGGTTCGACGACCTCCTGCGGAAGCTCCTCGTACTCGTCTTTCAAACGCCCCCCAAACACGTCGTCGTCGGCGATCTTGTCGTCGAGCGCCGTGATGGTGTCGCCCTCGGCGAAGTCCGCAAGACCTTCAAAATTCGGCATGGGCGGGGGCGGCTCCTCGGCGAGCTTCGAGACGATCGCCTTGGCCTCGTTGTGGCACTCGCGTTTCAAGTCGCGGAGCTCCACCAGGTCGGAGATCGAAAACTGACGCTCGAGGCTCGTCAGAAACTTCTGGAGCACGAGGCTGTTGTCGCGAACCTCCTTTTCCATAGACCGCAACCGATGCTCGAGGGCGCGTCGCCGCATAACCTCGTCCGAATTGTCGTACCGACCGATGCACCCCGCGGCGTGCCGAAAGTTCACGATCACCAGAAAGGCCCCCACGAACAAAAACGCTGCCTGGACGACCAACGCCATTCGCGCTGATTCGCAGACGCCACCCATCATCGGACACCAAAATTTACCCTAATCCTCGTATTGTTCATTTTTTTCCCTCTAACTTAATCCATTATATAATGATCTGCCCCTTGTGACTAGACTACGGGGCGAGCTCGCGCTCTGTCGTCGACGCAAGCGGCGGCCTGCGCGCCCTCCCTCCCTCTTTCACCTCGCTCTGTTCTCTCGCCTCGCCCGACGCTCTGATCTCCCCCCCTCCCTCCTTTATCCCTCCAGTTTACTCTTAAACCCCCTTCCCTCAGCGGGCGTTGAGTGAGTTAGTTACCCTCAAGCACAAATCCCCTTGAACTAAAAACCCTCGTTGCATCCGCGATGATGCTTCGCCTGCTCGCGCTGAGCGCCGCTTGCGCCCTCGCGCACAGACCTCTGGGCTTTTTGTGGCGCAAGGAACCGTACCTTCTGGAGTTTTCATCGAAAAACGCGCAGGAGGATAGCAGAAAAATGAAACCCATCGTCAAGCAGCTCGAGAAGAAGCTCAAGACGAGATTTGTCCGCCTCGACATCTGGAACGATCCGGGCGCCTACCAAGTCTTCATGCTCCTCGACAAGGCCCCCAACGGCAAGACGATTTGCGGGGGGTTGCCCTTTTACTACAACCGCAAAACGGGAGAGATCGTCTGCGGCGCGACCACCTACGAAAATCTCGAGAACTGGGCCACCGGACAGACGCACCTCGTGGGACAGCCCCCTCGCATGTCCATGGAGGAAATCGAAATCAAGGGCCGCGTCACCGGGAAGCAAGCCCGCTTGGCCCGCGCGGTAGCCCGAGAAAACCAGCAACGTCAAGTTTCGGCACCGTCGAACACCGCCCCGGAGGAACCCCGCTCCCCCTTGTCGAGAATGCCTAACTGACGATCGAATCGAATCGAATCGAATCGGCGACCACCGCCACGACAAGCATCGTCGTCTCCATTTAATTATCTATCTAAAATCTCTCTCTTCTTCTTGATGTCGCATTTTTATCTGTGTGGCATTTAAGTTGCTGCGTGCGCCCTATCCTAGGTCGCGAGATGTTGTGATCTCATCTAGTGTAATTATTATTAACTTAAGTATTTGCGTTCGGGGCTGCGGGGTCATCGAGGCTTCTCGAAGTTCGCCGAGCTTTCCTCCCGCGGTGACGCTTCTTGTCGCGCATCTTACTTGGCTTCGCGTCGCTTGGGGACATATTAATCGACTCCTGCGTCATCATCATTGTGTCGGCTGTTGCTTGGAACACCATATTATCATTTCTGGGCTTCTTTTCGTAGCTCGCGAGGATGCTTCTGACGAGCTCGCCCGACTCCGTATAGACCCAATTATCGCCGCGGGCGTCGGCGCCCGGCATCAGAGCCGAGAGGGAGTCGTCGGTCAGGGTATAATTGCTTCCCGGGCTCCCATTATCGGCCACGTTCCAATTCGCCCAAGAAATGCCATATTCGTCGAGCTTGCGGATCCACCCGAGGGTTCTGTTGGCGTCGACCCGGCACGGGATGTGCGGACACCCGTTTCCCCATTCGGACGCGAAAAGCGGAATCTTGTCGGCGACCTCGTCGATCAGGTCTTTCATGTAGTCGTGGTAAGAGTACGCCGCGTAAAAGTGAACGGAATAGGCGATGTTCGTCCCGTTGACGAGACCCTCCTCGAACGGGACGTCGATGCGCTGCGACCACATCGGCGTTCCAACGATAATCAAGTTGTTGGCTCCCTGCTCTCGAATCACGGCTACGACTTGGTCAGCGTACGCCTTGATGTCCTCCCACTTGTTTCCCCACCACGGCTCGTTGTACACTTCAAAGATAACGTTGGGCGTGTCCTTGTACTTTGCCGCGACCTCGCGGAAAAACTCCATCGCCGCCGACCGCTGCGGTTGTCGGTGGGCCCAGTGCGAGTGCCAGTCGATGATCACGTACATGCCGAGCTCGATGCACGTTTCGACGACCGTCATGACGCGCTCCTTGTTGTTCTTCGTCTCGTTCGCGTCGAGGTACGTCCCAGTTAAGCGTGGCTTGAACACATCCATCTCGTTCGCCGCCGGGAAATCAACACCCAACGCTGCGCGCACCAACGTCACGCCCGACCAAGAGGCGATTTTCCTCGTGGCCTCTGCGTTGAAAAACTTGGCACCTACGCGAAGGAGAGTCAATCAAATCGAGCGCTAGGGTGTCTGTCTGTCTGTCAGTCAGTCACGAGCTTTGCCTTACCTGCCCAATTCGAGTTGCTCCAGTACATGGACATGCCTCTTAATTGAACCACCTCGCCCGTAGTCTTGCTGACGATCCTGTTGCCTGCGTCATTCACCGAGAGCCAGCCCCACTGCTCGACGGCCGTTACTTGTTTCGTCTCGCACCACTCTCCGGACGAGGGACAGCACTCGGCCGCCAGCGAGCACCACGCACCGACTGGCGCGTACCGCAGGCAATTGTCACAGGTTCCTTTGTGGCACAACTTTCCTGTCGTCTCAGGGATGTCGAGGGTGGGACACCACGTGTAGCCTTCATCGACACACGACTTCTCGTGCCACGAATAGAACTTGCACATGGGCGCAATGTCGTAGCAACTCGAGCAGTCGCCCAGCCTGCAACACGCCTGGCCATGACCACGGCCCACCCATGCCGCGATGAGGACGAGATGCCGCATCATCACGCGTCGCAACAACAACAACAGATACTTGTAAGAACGTTTCCTGTAGAACAATTCCCTAATCAGGCTTGTTTAGAAAAAAGTGATAAATAATTCGGGTTGTTTTTGCATACAGGATGTGCGCTGTATACTGTCGACAGTTCTGGTTGATGTCAGTGACTCAGTAGGTCCCCCACACACACCCCCCTCTTAGCAGTCGACATTTAAAGACTCAGTAGGTTATCTCTTGCTGACGAAGAAAAATAGTGTACCCTTTTTGTTTTGGGGACCATTATAAAACTGCCATTCCTCTGTTTTCCTGGAACCTGTAATAACCTGGCTTCGAAACTTCTTTCCGGGTAAGTAAGCATTTGGGCCACACTCGTATTTCTCACCTTCTCGAGATCCATCCCCGCGGAATCCGAAATGTGGCCAGTGATCCACCGGATATTCCCTCACCTTCACCCGACACCCACCCCTCCACGTGGTTTGGTCCCCAGACCCCCTGCTCCTAGGTGGTTTGGTCCCCAGACCCCCTGCTCCTAGGTGGTTTGGTCCCCCAATCCCCCTCCTGGCGCCTCTCACTCTAGCCACTACGCTGACAAGCGCTTACTTGCAGGGCGACTCGAGGTTAAGGAAACAAGGGGTCTCCATGAGGCGGACTTGACGACGCGTGGGGACGCCGCGCTCCGCGCTGATCACTTTTTCGTAGTCTTGCACCTGGAGGACGTGGAAGGTAAGCGATTCCGACGAAAGTATGCGTGGGATCAGGACCAGTGACTCACTCTACCGCGGATGTCGGGCGGGCCTGTCTCACCAGTCAAATTCGGCGAAGTTCGACGCAAGCGATGTCGCATGGACCCCTGTGGACCACCTTGGAAGTGCATACCGCTTCTCTTAACCCCTTATTTCATAGCTGCATGTGACGACGACCCCAACCCACACGCGGGCCATACATATAATACGTAACCCCCCGACGAACTTCCTCTCAATTTGGCAGCTACCGAGATCGTTCCGAGAGCCAGATCGAGGCCTTGTGCGGGATGTACACCACGGGCCTTTCAACAGCCGCCGGCGCGGGACCCCCGCGTTTCTTATTCGACCCTAATGAGGATTATTCGGGACACGCAACTTAAAATAACACAGAAAAAGCCGACGACGAGAAAAAGCACACTGGGACTTTTTTCGAGGAGACTAGAATGTGGCAGGCACCTTCTTGATTCAGAGACTTCGTGTCCAGCGAAGTGGATATAACATAGAGAGTCGTCGCGGCAGCGGCAAAAAAAAAAAAGGCCGGGCCCAGACTCATAAACACCTAGAGCGCATTCATCATAATTTCGGGCATTTTTAAGGTCGGGAAGCTTACAAAAGTCCGCGGTGCCCTCACTTGTTCTTACTTGGGGAGCTTGGGGACTGCGCCGTTCGTGATTTGCTGGAAGAAGCCGCAGACAGCCAAGACTGCGAATAACTTGACGAGGAACGGGTCGTCCAAAGGGAGCGTGGAGCCCATGATGTTGCCGTCGTAGGGGGGGATGGTGACGGCGAAGATCTTGTACTGGGGGTTGGATCCCGGGACCGCGGACTCGGCGAGGACGCTGAAGAGGCCGATCATCGCGAGGCGGCCGTTGTTGATCTCGGCGAAGAGGCCACGCTCCTTCTCTGCGGCCGACTGCTCGGGAAGGATGCCAAAGGGATCGAAGAGGTCGAAAGGAATCTGGCCAAATGCTTGGCCAGCGATGGGGGGGTAGTAGCCCGGCTTGCCGCCCTTCGTGTAGTGGACGTAGCCCGCGGGGCTGCCGGCGCCCTCGCCGTAGGACTCGAGCATGCCGACGAAGACGAGGATCTGGAGCTTGCCGATGAGGGGGATGTTGTCCCACTGCTCCTGGGGTGTCACGCCGGGGACGTAGCCCCTGTAGGGCTGGATGATGTGTTCGCCCGCGACGAGAGGCGTAGATTGCGCGCAGAAGCCGAGGAATCCGGCCATCGCGACGCGGCCGTGCTTGATCTCGGCGTGGCGGAGGTACCCGATGGTGGCCTCGTTGCCGAGGCCCCAGAAGTTGTAGTCGGCACACCCGAGGGGGTCCCAGATGCCCTCGAAGGGAAGCGCGGTCGGGTTCTTCTCGCAGAGCGCGACGAGATCCGCCTTGGTCTCGTGCATGACCGTCGCCGGTCGCCCGGGGGTCGTGGGCATCTGGAAGGCCGAAGCGACGCCAACGACGAGAGCGGCGGCAGTCTTCATAATATTACTTATATTAGTCTCGCGATCCCAAGCCTCAAGCTGCGGAAAGATTCTCTCGGACGACGGCGTGTTCCGGAATTTGGTACCGTTTGTTAGCGGTTTCATGATGATGATGCGAATCGACCGACGACGACGACATCAAGGGCTCGACGCTGCCCGGCTGTGGTCGAAATTGGCCGAGGTCGTGGGGGAGCGCCATAGTCGGTCAGAGATCGTGCAACGGCTGGGCGCGTGTCGGTCGTTCGACGCGTTCTCTGCTGGGGTTGCCTTCTTGTGCGGGGGCGTCCGCGTTTTTCCGCACGCGGACCGCAGGGTGCTCTACGACTCGGCGTCCTACGGGAAGGGTCTCGACAGGGCGTGCGACGAGAACGCCATCCGTCGACACCTCGAGTCGATGAAGACGCGCGGTCGGCGCCGCCCGCGCGTCTTCCGGCTCGGCATCGAGCGCGAGAGGTTGAGGCTCGCGTGCGCTGACCTCGCATTTCGCCGAGCGCTGCTCGAGGGCGTGTCAGTAGTCGCCGTGGAAAAAGTCGGCTGCGCGCTCGTCGCGCCCGTCCTCGGTCTCTCGGGCACCGTCGTCGCGGACGACGGCGACAAATTGTTTGGCGACGACGGACTTTTGTGGCGCGCCATCGACGCTTGCTACGAAATGGGGCGAGGTTTGAGGCTGGAGCTCGCGGCGCCCTCGTCTCTTATCGCGCTCCCCGCCGACAATCGCGAGGCAGGTCTCGCGATGGCGCGCGAGTGGCTGCCGAGAGACGCGAGAGTGGCACTCGCGGCCGCGACCGTCGACCGCGTCGTCGGCGAGCTTCGATTTGTCAAATCGACGACGCCCGAAGACGACGCGAGGCCCGACGGGTTTGTGCTCGTTTCCTCGGATGTCCACGCACCACCGCGCCGACGCCACAAAATCGAGTCGGCCCTCCCGCTCGAAGTGCTCCAAAGCACCAAAAAATCCAGCGTCGACGACGTCGTCGTTCGACGGGCGGAGCTCGAAGAAGAAGAAGAAGAAGAAGAAGAAGAAGAATATTTAGAAGAAGAATATTTAGAAGAAGAAGAAGAAGAAAACGAGGCGGACAACAGCGAGGTCGCCGCCGACGCCGTGCGCGATGATTGCCGCCGGTACGAGCTCGCGTGCTTGGAGCACGAGGCGCGCATTCGGCGAGCGCACGGCGGCGTGCGCGTCGCGTGCCGCGTGCGGCCGCTCCTCTCCGGCGACGCGGCGCCGCCCGCAGGCGTCGATCGCCGGGAGTTCGTGTGGTGCGTCGGGGCGGCGACCGTCAAAATCGATCTCGCGGGACACCCCAGAAAAAGCACCTCGACGACGACGACGACGGGCCGGAACGATTTCGAAGTCGAGTTCGACGACGCGTGGGACGCGAGCGTCTCGCAACGCCGCGCGTTCGAGCGCGTCGAATACCTCGCTCGCGAGGTCGCTCGCGGCACCAAGGCCATGATCGTCGCCTACGGTTGCACGGGGTCGGGGAAAAGCTACACGATAGTCGGCGAGCACGAGCAGTACGGGATCGCGTTCCAGGCCGTCGAGCTGCTCCTCGGGGAAAAAAAAGCAAACGACGTCTCGGTCTCGATGCTCGAGGTTCACAACGAGGTGGTCTACGACCTGCTCGCCGGAAAGGAAAGGCTCGAGATCCGGCTGAACTCGAAGACCCCGTATGCCGCGGGGCTCTCGAGACTCGACGTGCGCTCGACGGTCGACTTCGTCGCGACGTTCGAGGCCGGCGCGCGCCGCCGAGCTACGTCGGCGACCTACCTCAACGCGCGCTCGAGCCGCTCGCACGTTGTCGTTTCGATATTCGTCAAATCCGGGGGCCGCCTCGTGCTGGTGGATTTGGCGGGTTCTGAAAGAGTCGCCAAGAGCGGGGTCTCGGGGGCCTCGCTTCGCGAGGCGACGTTTGTCAACAAAAGCCTTTCGGCGCTGGGAGACGTCTTCGAGGCGGTCGACAAAAGACGCCCTTACGTGCCCTACCGCAACTCCAAACTGACGCATTTGATGCAGGACACACTCCAGGACCCCTCGAGCATAAGTCTTTTCGTGTTCGCGGCATCGCCCGCGTGGGCGACGGCGCCGGAAACTCTCGCAGCTCTAACTTTTGCGAAGCGCGTGAAACGCGCCGTTTCCGCCCTCGGCGGGTTGACCGAGAAACAGAAGTGTGTCGACGCGATTCTGGCTGCCTGGACGACTGCGCGAGACCACCGCCTCCGACAACGCGTCGTCCTCGCCAAACGACGCGGACGCCGAGCTAGTAGCCAAGCCCCGTCGCGAAACGAGCTCCGCGCCGCCCTTCAATCTCCGAGGTCGTCGCCCTCGAAGTCGCCGTCTTCTCGCGCGTCCGTAGTCAACGCCCTGGATGACGACGATGGCGACCCCTTCTTCTTCTTCTTCGATCAGGCCGCCCGCGTCCGCGAGTCGACGGCTCGCGGCTTCTTCTTCGAACGGTCGCTCGAAGTCCGCCGCCGCCGCCGCCGGAAGCTTCTGGTGGTGGTGGCGCACGCGGCTCGAAACCTCGCCATCGTCGACTCCTCCCCGCTCGCCATGCTCGCTGCGCTCGCCTGCGGTAGGGATGACATTGTCTCGGGCTTTGGGCTCAACCCGTTCGTGGCGGCCGCGCGCGGGGACCGCGTCCAGCTCTCGAGCGTCGACCCTTGGACTCGCAACCCAAAGTGGGAACACGAATTTTGCTTCCCAGATGATGACGACGACGACGCCGATGCGGTGGTGTCGTTGTACGTCTTCTCGCATAACACCTACTCCGCGCCGACGCTGCTCGGGAAGTGCGTCTTCGACTGCCGCGGCTGCTTTCCGTCAACACTACCCCACACTCTTGTGGAGGAAGCTTCATGGTTCCCAATTATGGCCTGTGCCGAAGAGGAGCGACCACGCCACGCCCACCTCGACACAAAATCGTTTTTCTTTTCGCGGTGGGCGTCGTCGTCCTCCTTCGGGGAAACCGGGCGGCCGACGACGAAACCGCGCGCGCGGAGGCTCGGCGAGATCCTTCTTTCCGCGTACTCCCTTGTCGGCGTGCAGGGAGGAGCCTCATCCTCCCCTCGAGGAGGAGGAGGAGGAGGAGGAGGAGGAGGAGGAGGGGCATCACATTAACAATTCTAAAACGGAGGAGGGAGGAGGAGGAGGAGGAGGAGGAGGAGGAGGGGCATCACATTAACAATTCTAAAACGGAGGAGGGAGGAGGAGGAGAGACGAGGTGGACGTAAAAGAAACGAAAACTACGTGATAGTGATCTCGCCGGAATCGACTTTTCGGAGATGGGCCTCGATTTGGTCGGGCGAAAGCGTGTAGATCCGGGCGCAAAACTCGCATTTGGCTTCGATTTTATCGTTGGTAGCGAGGATGTGGCGGACCTCGCGTCGAGGCAAGAGAGCCAACGTGCGGTAGACGCGACTGGTGTCGCACTCGCAGCGAAACGAGGGTCGTGCCACGTCGGGGAGTATCGTAGGCTCGAGGCCGTCGAGAAGGCGGTGCAGCACGTCGTCGCAGGTCTCTCCGCGCAAGAACATGTCTGTCGTAGAGACGCCCGATTCGAGCACGCGTCGGACGTTGTCGACAACCTTAGTCGCGATCTCGTCCGAGGCGCCCGGGAGGAGGGTCAAACGCCAGCCTCCAGCCGCGGCGACGGCGTTGGTGTCGTCGAGAGAGACACCCGCCGCGAGCGCGCCTTCTTGCTGCTCGGACGTCGCCACGTAGTGATTTATATCTTCGGCGATCTCGCCCGAGACGATGTCGACGATCGACGAGAACGGTCTCGAGGTCTCTTCCCCGGGCAAATTCTTCAACCGGACCACCTTGAGCTGACCCTGGCCAACCCCTGTCCGCACGTCGACGGCATCGAGCGCGAGGCGCGGGTTTCCAACGTATCCACGCGTTTCGAGCCGACCGTTCGCGAGCGCGAAAACGCCCCGCAGCGGACCGTCGCCGTCAAACCGCACTTGGAACGTCTCCTCGTCCTGGATCCCGTCCGCGATCAGCAGACAGCTCGTCATCGCGCGCCCCAGCGCCGTCGCGGCGAGTGGTAAGCACCCCTGGCTCCCGCACACCTCGGCGACCGTTCGCGTGCAGTCGACAGCCTTGGCGCTCACGCTTCCGTCCCCCGATAACGCGCGCTTGAATACGTCCACGCCCTCCATCGGGGCCATCGTCGCACGACACCGCGTTATCAATCGCCCCCGCGGGGACATCGAGTACGCCGCGCTTCGCGTCGCCAGCGTCGTCGACAACACGACCAGCCACGTCATCTATCTTTATCGGTGGTATCCTCCTTACCCTCGCTTCGGCCTCCTTCCGTTACAAAATAATTATGGAGGTCGTCTTTTCGTTTGAGATCGGGTCCACCGTGACGGCCGTCGCGTGCGACGCGGATGTGGTAGTGTGCGGCGTCTCGTCGCGAACGTCGGCGGAGCTCGTGTTCCCCGCGCGACGGCTCGCAGCGCCCGACCGCATAACGACCATCGCGCTCTGTCGTGACGATGACGAGATCCTCGTCGCTGCCTTCGGGGCGCGGTCAGGCGGGTGGGTCGTCGTCGAGAGCGAGGTCCAGATCCTCGCGGCTTTTAAAGAAGACGACGACGAGCCCGAGGGCGCAACCTTCGACGCTAGCGGGCAGTTGATAGCGATGGGCGTCGGTCGCGACGTCGAGGTCGCGACGCGCGACGTCGAGGTCGCGACGCGCGACGTCGAGGTCGCGACGCGCGCCGAGTCTTCCGTGCGCCTCGAGGGTCATCGCGGACGCGTCGCGGCCCTCGCCTTCCTCGCTGAGCCGCCAAACCTCCTCGCCTCAGCCTCCGAGGACCGGACCTTTCGGGTCTGGGACTTTGCCGCGCGCGCGTGCGTCTACGAATCGTTCGTCGTATCGGCGCCCCTCGTAGGCATCGCCACCACCGAGGCGCGCCTCGCTGTCGCGGCGAACAATGGCCGCGTCTGGGTGCACGAGTGGCTCGACACGACGTGCCGCGAGCTCTGCGCCGTCGATACGAGGGCGCTGCCCCTCGCCGCGTGCTTTCGACATTCTGGAAAACGATTGGTTGTCGCGACGGTCTCGGCCGTCTGCGACGTCGACGTCGTCGCCTCCGAGACCACGACGCTCGTAGCTCCCCAGTGCGCCGCGTCCGCCGCCGCCCTCTTCCGCGGAGGAGACTCGGCCGTCTTCGCCTCGGCCTTTGAGCCCAAAGTCGTTTTGTTCCGGCGTCTCTATCACCCCGTCTATTCGCCTCCCGCTGGCCACCAGTCGCTCTCGTTTTTTGCCGCGCCGGGCGACCACCCGGCCAAAACGTCGCCGCTGCTGGTCGACGACCCGAAGAAGCACCCCGCGACGCGACGCGAGCTCCTCGCGTGGGACTCGTGGAATGTCTCGAACAACAACAACAACAACAACAACAAAAACCAGAAAGAACTTCCGGTCCTCTTCCACTCGCGGATCAAGTCGTCGGGGTACGGCGCCAAAACGACATCCAAGCAGAAGCAGCAGCAGCAGCAGACAACGACGACGACGAGGTCCAAGCGTCCAACGAAACAGCATCGCAACAACCGGCTCTATCCGGTCGACTGCGGCGTTCTCGAAGCGCACCAGCCACAGCACGACCTCGGCGTTGGTGCGCCGGCGACGTCGGTCGCGTGCGCCGGCGACGCGCGCTTGCTGGCCGTCGCTACGACGTCCGGCCCAACGCTGCTCTATCGACTTCCCGTCTCGGTGCACCGAGCTGCCGGGCCCACGGCCCTCGGACGCACCGCGCGCCACGTCGTCTTCAGCCACGATTGTCGCATGCTCCTGACAACGTCTGCCTGCGGTGCCGTCGACATCTGGCCAGCAAACACCGAGGCTAAGTCGCACGACGCGCCCAAACTCTCGGTGGTATTCCCCAAAGCAGCAGAATCCGCGGCGGCGCGCTTCTTCTATCTCGATCGCTTCGTGCTCGCGGCGGGTGCCAACGCGACGCTCGAGATGCACACCTACACGACGTCGTCGGAGCAGCTGCCGAGCAAAAATGTGGCGACGACGGCGGCCAAGCCGTCTTGCGCCTCTCCAAGGCGGAGGCGCCCGGCGCACAGCTTCGGGCACGGCCCCGCGCAGCACATCACCGCGATAGGCTGCATCAACTCGGCACTCTCGTCGCTCATCGTGACGGCAGCCTCGAATCGATCGGTGCATATTCTCGACGCGGCGGCGGCAAGAACCGCGAGAGTCATCGACGACGCCCATGCCAGGCCGGTCCATACCGTCGCGCTTCCCGTTCCGACGACCGCGACCAACCAGATCCCCCAGCAGAGCTACGAGCTCTTCGCAACCGCCGCAACTGATGGCGTCGTCGCAACCTGGGACGTCCGTTCGCAAAAGTGCGTTGCTCGCTTCTCCGCACACGTCAACCGACGAGAACCTGTTGGGGTTACATTCTCGCCCTGCATGCGGTATATCGCGGTGGGTTCCGAAGACAAAACCGCTTGCCTCTACGATCTGCGCGCGGGCACGGAAGCGGCGAGACACAAAAGAATCCACGCCGACGTGGTCTCGTGTGTGGCCTTCAATCCGGTGTACCCGCAGTTCATCACGGGCTCCTACGACGGCTCTTTGAGGTGCGTGCTTTTTTTGTCATTCGTTTTGATAACCGTTGATTCTCAGGTTTTTTACCTGCCACTCATCAACGGCCGAAGATTTGGGTGCCAAAATGTGAAAGAAGTAGTAGTGACGATGGCGCGCATCGAGAAGGATGTCAAGTTGGCGTTTTTGGAGCGGGAGATCAAGTTGACCGAAGTTCCCGACAGGCACATCAGCGAGAAGCTGCCGGTGATGATCAAGGAGGTGAAGTTGCCGTTTGCGGCGGAGACCCACGAGTTGATGTACGTCGACGGAGCAGTTTTCGTGTCCAGATGACCGACAGCGTGCTCGTGCGCACAAAGATCGGGCACGACGGGCTGCTCGAGAACGAGCACCGGGCGTGGCGGGTGGGCGAGACGTGGGACGACAAGGGAATAAGTGTCTCTCTCCTACAAGAACCCGGGCTGTTTCCTACAAGAACCCGGACTGTTTGCGTGTATCCCTCCAATACGCGCGAGTTGGAACCAAAACGTGTCGTCACCGAGCTGTTAGGCGAACTTGATTCTGCTGCTCGACGTGCGCAGTCTCGACGCGCCCGGCTCGGCCCCCAAAGTCGTGAAACGAATGCTCGTGCCAACGAGGTACGATCGTAAATTTCCGTCGGCGGTCGTCGGGGGGCCTCGCGTCGCCCGCGAAAGCAAAAGCTCGGGGGACATCTGGGTCGGGCTCGAGGGTCTCGCCTCGTGCTGCCCAAACGTGCCGGAGGAGGAGGAGGAGGACGACAAGCCGAGCGCGAAGAAGCGTCGGACTTGCAGATACGGCGGCTTCGCGGCGGTCGAGGAGGTGAAGAACGAGGTCCGCGCGTCGCCCGCGTTCGCCAAGGCGCTCGGGCGAAACTGTTGCAGCATCGCGTACGCCCGCAAGCATATGAAGGTCCACGCGGAAGAGTTCGGGTACGACTGTCCCACGCCCAACGCGTACGCTCCGTGGCACGTCAACCCCGACGCCTACGACGCCGCGACGCCCGAGCGCGGGGGAACGCTCTTCGACTGCGTGAAGAGTCCTCCCATGTGCGGGATCGATGCCCTTGACAATTGCTTTGTCGTCCAGGACGCCTCGCCGTTCGTCATGTACGCCGACGAAACCCGAAACAAAAGTATCCAAATCCCCGTCCCGTTTCCCGCGATCGTCTCGGAAGCCGACAGACTCGCGGGCCCGGGCTGCGTGACGGCGTCGGACGGCGACGTCTGGTGCACTTTGCTCGGAGTCGATGCCGCACTCCTGCGGTTTCATCGCGAGGCCTCGATCATCGACGAGCAATCGGTCGGGCATGACCTACTACGACCTCGGGGTACCGTCGTGGGCCGCGACGCTCCGTACCATACGCCTAGACTTCGTCACGATCGAGGGCCGCAATCTGATGCTCGCCATTACCTCCAGTCTCACCGATTCCTCCGCCCCCGACGGCCTCTTCCTCCTCGAATTCGATGCCGACTGGAAGGTCATCCGGGCTCGTCGCGTCGTGCCCCTCCCCACCCAGAACTCGGCTATCCACCGCGTCGAGGTCGTCCACGCCGATTCCCCCGAATCGTGCTCGGCTGTCATCACCGAGCTCGACAGCTCAAAGCTCTTCCAGATCAAGCTCGAGAACATCGTCGACTTCGAAACTCTCGAGGAAGTCGTCGAAAACATCACCCGTAGTACCGCCGCCGCCGCCGACGACCAGGAAAAAAAAATCTCCTACCGCAGGTGTTCCTACATCCAACTCAAGGATCCCAAGGGTATGGGCGCATGAACCACGCGACCTTCTTTTCGCGATAATTTTACCGTGAGAGCCTGAGCGTACACTCGGTAAGGCGGCGGCGCTTCATTTATTGTCGGATCAAAAGCAGCCGGAAATTGTTAAATTTCATAAAAATAGAGTACAGTAGAAGTGGGGTGCGCGTTTATTTGCTGTCGTTGTGGATTACTACTACGCGGGCGTTACCATTCGTTTTTGGTAGATCGCCGAGCTTGCTGCTGTGGGGGACGCCCAGGGAGGGAGGGAGGGAGGGAGCGATACATGTGCTGGATAATAATAACTCCGATGCGAAAAAAAAAGGACGTGCCTTCTTCTGGCTTGTGCAGCAAGTCAGAGACCAGCATCCAGGGGGGAGAACTGAAGGGGTGGTTCTACTGGCTGCTCAGCCAAGACGAGGGCGCGTTGGAAGACACCGAGGGCGTCGTCCACGAGTGGGGGCGGCATTTTGAGAGCAGCGTCGCCATCCGTCGTATCTCTGAACAACACTTCCGCGCGATGGGGTGCGCGGGGAAGGTTTAATTCGGGTTTTGTTTCGTTCTCAGATTGGCACGCTGCTGCGCCGATGCCGAGTGCCGCGTGCTCCGACGAGGGCGACGTGGACACAATATGCCCACAAGGAGGTGTCTTCTCGCTGTCTCCGTCAACTATTCGGTCAGCACACGTCTTGATCCCGGCATTCTGCCACGAGACGTCCGGCTTCGAAGAGTCCGACGACGACGACGGCAACGACGACGAAGACGGCGGGCATTCGAAGTGACGTCGCAATTCTCGCAGTCGCCGTTCGAACTCTTCTTCCGTAATATCTGGCGTCTCGCGCCGCCACCAGTCGTTTCGTGCCTTGGGTGCCACCTCGGGGCGCTTCTCCAAGCCGCTGCTGCCAAAAGCGACGCGCGCGGCCTGCTGCCGTTCTCGCGCTAAGACGTCTTCTCTCGCGGCCGTTGCCTCGTTGATCGCGCACTCGGTAGCTACTCGATCGGCGCCAGACTCAAAGTAGGTATGGTCGTAGCCGCAGTACGCACGGCTCACGTCCGAGAGAAGCAACTCGTACCCAAACGTCGGGACTGCCCGAGCAGGCGAGCGCTGCGACGTGGGTTCTTCGTTTTTGTTTCCTTCTTCGACGGTGGGATTCACGTTCCCAGTTGATTGATGCGGGAGCTCGTGATGGTGCACGTCGCCGATCTCTACAACCTCAATTTGCCTGCGGTAACGATTAGAAATATTCGAGCGCCGCGAGAATTCACCACCTCGTTTTCTTTGAGACGTCTCGCCGAGGCGGCCACGTCGTGCGGCTCTCTTCTTCGAAACTCGGCTCGTCGAACTTCCTGGTTAAAGAGGAGGCACTTATCATTTTTTCTTCGCGAATCCCTGGTGAGCCAAGAAATTTGGATATGCGGTCCCATTCCGCTGTCGCGGACTCCTCTGGTCGAACCCTAGCGAGCGTTGTTGCGCTGGCGAACTCCGTTGGCCGCAAATACGAAAGCGCTCTTCTTTCGTCGGCGGCGGCAGCCGACCTCAACGCGACTGCGTCTCCATCCGTCATAAATGTGCCACGTAAAACGTCCTCGCGTAGCTTTTGTACACCAAGCGTTCTGGGATCCCAAGTATCCTATCTGTGCGGTGTGTGTCTAGCGCACCGAGATATGAGGATAATTCCGAGGCTGACGACGACGACGATACCAGGGGCGTGACGATGGTCGCACCGGGGTTTCCATTTGTCACCGCACGAACGAAGAAATCCCAACAGGTCGCTGAGGCGACGAGCCTCACGCGGGCGCTGGAAGCGGGCTGGAATAACAGCGCGCCGTGCAGCGAACGAGGCATTCCGCCGTACGACGCAAAAAATGATCCGAATTGTCGGCTCTTGGTTGGAAAAAAAGGGAACCTTGGGGAGCGTGTCGATGATTTTGGCGTACTGGCGTCGACGACCGCGGTGGCGACGACGGCAACAACTCGAGACGACGCGCGATCCCACAAGGAGCCACCACCAGACTTTGCTGCGATCGCGGCGACATTTGACTTCGAGCATCACGTGGGTACCGACCCGGCTGCTGAAATGATGGTGCTCAAGGCGATTTTGCGCCGCGAGACACTGTTGTCCCGCCTAGAAATCATCGCCGAGCAGTTGATTCGGCAAGCGCAGCGCGCGCGAGCGTTGCGCGCCGTCCACAGACCGGAGATGCCCGTGCTGGACAAAGTGCAGAGGCGTGTTGTGCTCGACTTGATGAGTCGGCTCCGCGATGCCACACTTCTCGCGTGCGAGGCCATCATGGCGTGGCGATCGAAGGACGACGCAAACATGATGGGGCGACCTCAACCATTCCTGTGGCACGGTCGAAACTACTTGCTCAAAATTGCAAAGTCCGATATGGATTTCGTGGGAGCCGTGACGGAGTTCGCGTATGCTCTCGGCGTCGCGCCAGCCAAGATCTGTCGGAATCCTCTGATGTTGCCGCGCACGCTGGACGAGGCGGCGACGGAGCTCGACGCCGAGGCGGATACGTCGAGCAGTGCATCGGACCAACTACACCAGAGGATGCAAGCCGCAGAAGCAATGTTGCTCGCTGAGGAGCAGTACGAAAAGGAGCGGCAGCAACTCTTGCACGAGCCCGCTCCTGGGAACCTGAGCTGCTTCCAAAAAGATGATTTGCCAGGATCGACGTTCGCGAGCGAAGACTTGCCTCCGCCGAGGCAGATCGTCTCGGCGTGCGGCGCACGGCCCTGCTTAGAGCCGAGTCCAGTCGATTCCACCATTTCTGGTTGGGGACCTCGCAAACAGGAACTTGTCAAGTGGTACGACGAGGCGCAGGCACAGTTGCGTCGTCTCAAGAAGCAAAGTAACCACCGAGGGATCGACGAAGACAACGACGTCGTTGATCCGCGCAGGCAAAGGTCCCACCACAAGCTGAGGCCGCTATCTCGGCAAGCTCGGACGGCCTCGGCGACGATGAGGGACACTGGCGGCCCCTACGCGCAAAGGGCCAGAAAAATGCGACAACAGCCGCAAAAATCGCCTGCAAAACAGTCGCAGAAGACTTCCGCCGGCGAAAGCGCATCGTCCTCTGAGACGTTGGGGGTGTTGAGCGCGGACACGCGGCAGGCTGTCGCAGAGGGCGAGAGCTCGAAGAAAGCGGCAAAGAAAAAATCATCAAAGGGCGGCGGCGCCGCATCGATCACCGATCATCGGTCGCCGGCGGCCGAGCATGCCGCAAAAGCGCGAGCCGCGGTGATTTCCGCCGCGTCGAAGGTTACGACAGATGACCTCGCACGCCTGGCTAGCATTGAGCGACCACCCGAAGCCCTTGCACTGTTAGGCGCCGCGATCCTCACACTCGCCACTCAGGGGGACACGGTGCCGGCGGACCTACGATGGCCGACGTTCCAGGCTCGCGCGAAGCGCGACGGAACCGAACTGACGAGCGCCATCCGCGCCGTCGAGCCAGGTGCAGTAGCCGGGTTCAAGCGCCGCTCGCTGCGTCGTCTTGTGACACCCCCCACCGCGGCGCGCTTGGCGACATTGCCAGGCGACGTCGTCGACTCGGCGCGAAGACTTGGCGCTTGGGTGCGCGCCATGATTGGTGCCACCGACTCGGCCGCGGCTGCCGACGTGGCGTCGAGGACGAACGACAAGTTTCGAGCCTCGCTCGCAGATGCGGCTGCCGCAAAAGGAGCAGCCGCTGCCACTGCCGCTTTGCGCCGAGGAAAGTCGCAGGCGAAAGCCCGGAAATCGGCGTTTTCGAAGGCGCGCCGCAGCAACGCCGCGCTCATCCGAACGACAATGCGCAGCGACTTTGGGGATGGAAAGTCGCCTTGGCTCGTTAGCGTCTTTAAATACCGCGCTTCCGGAGATTACGAGGCGGTTGTCTATCACCCGGTTTCATCTTATGAAACGTGCTTGTGTGTGCCCGAATCAGCCGCCGCCGCGTCAGCTTCGTCGAGCTACGGCGAAGACGTTGACGCGTGGGCACGAGACGCACTACCGCATCGCCTCGAACTAGTTATCTCTAACGGCGACGACCCAAGGCTCTTGCTCAGCGATCACGAGGAGGTGGTCACAGCGCTTTTCATCCGCGACGTCGTTCAAAGCGCGGAGCGCCTCTTCGGCCTCGTTCTACGCGGCGCGGCGAGTCTCCCGGATATTCTCGGGCTGCTGCCGGCCGAGCTGAGAGAATGCATCGAGGGACCAGAATTATTATCGACGTGCGCGTCGATTTCGAGCTCGCTTTCATCGCGATCCGACGCCACAAGTGGCGACTTGGCTATACTTATTTTCACCGAGATTCCGAGGATTCGCGAGACTTGGCTCGTCGCGGATACCGCGGCTCTCGAGGTAGTCTTGCGAGGAATCGTCGACACTGAAGTAAATCTGGCCTCTTCGCCGGCGACAGATACCGAGTCTTTATGCCGATTCGCGCTGGCGACCTCGTATCTCTGCGAGACCGAAGTTCGCCGGTTGACTAGAATCGTGGACGCCCTAGTTCCGGGACGCACGCCGTCGTCACTCTTAGCGCAGCTGCCCGAACACCTCTGCTTCGAAGATCACGGCTACAGCTTTCAGGACAGGTGCCTAGAAATTTACCGCGAGCTTGATCAAAAAACAATGGAATGGACTGTCGTTCCGGCCGCCGTATCGACGTTGATGCGATCGGTCTCGCGCCCGATCGACGGGAGCCTCCTCGAAAGCGAGGTGCGCGGACTCCTCGAGGCCGCGGGCGGCTTACACGATGGTGGCCTTTCGCGTGATTCCTTTATCGAGTTCGTGCACCTCATACGGATAAGAGAGTACGTGAAGAATGCAAGGAATTTACTGACTCGCGTCGACGCGAGCCTCGATAGCGAGCGCTACGAACAACTGGTGGCGGACTTGGAGGCTGGCAAGGCCAAACTTCAGCATGTTCTGTCAAAGCTCCCGACGGAATTTGTGGAGAGCATCACGAGCCAGACCTTCATTGACAATGCTTTTCGACAGTTCGACGAGGTCCGCGCCAATCGCGACGGTCGCCTTTCTCCGAACGAGCTCTGGTCGGCCATAGCGCGACTCTCGTCGCAAGTCTACGGCAATCTCAATGTTACCTATCAGCACTGCGTCCGATTGGCGGCGAACCTTTTCGACGCCAACACCGATGGTCCCGTCGACCGCACGCAGTTTGTCACCTTCGCTCAATACGTCTTCGCCTGGCACCGCGTGGTGAACAGCGCTGGCGCAACATCTCATAGTCGACAGCCGACTTCAGCGCACGACGCTAACACCAAACTTATGAAAAAGAACGCACCATCGAGTTTCACTTTCCATCAGCTGCTGAGCTTTGTCGCCGATCAAGGAAAAGATATGAACGAGATTTTTAACGAGCTCCCGTCGTCTGAACTTGTCGACTTGCTGTCGAGCGAGGTTTTCGAACGCCAATGCATTACGCGGTACGAGGCACTGGATGTTGGCGGAAATAACAGGCTAACGCCCGACGACCTGGCACCGCTCGTAGTCGAGGTCGCCGTCGAGCAGCAGCTTATTTCGCCCGAGGTGACCCTCGACGATTTTAGGAAGCTCGCGGCGCTTTTCGATCGCGATGGCAAGCACTACCTGACAAAGATAGAATTCTCTGAACTCTGTCGCTTCGTGCTCGTAGCGAGCGAGCTGCGTGTGGCGGAAACCTCGAGCGTCGAGAGCGTTCTCGATCTCCTCGCATCCGCCGTTCGCAGTATCGAGGTCATCCTGAACATCTTGCCCCGCGACTTCACCGCTTTCCTTGAGAGCGATGACTTCAAACAAACCAGTGAGGTCCGCTACGACGAACTCGACATCGACGGCTCCAACGCCCTCACGCCAGCGAAAGTCTTGCCTCTTATCGTTGAACTCGCGAATATTCGCGACGACGCTTGTGTGACGCAAGAGCACTGCGAGCACCTTGTCAAGCTGTTCGACTTCGACTCGAATGGCATCATCGATCGCGAAGAATTCCGTAGCTTCACCAAATACGTCTTTGCCCTGCGCCACCTCGAGAGTCTGAAAGCTTCCGTCGACAACGCGTTGCTCGCGACAACAACGGACAAAGAACAACAACAACAACAACAAAAGCAATCACATAGTACAAGTTCTAGTTCTGGGGGACATCCCACCACGACGCGTCGATCGGTCGACGAGGTCTTGAGATTGATCGAAGCGGGCAAAAAGGATGTGCCGAAGCTTATGTCAAAACTCCCGCAAGGGATGGTCGACTACCTCCTCTCTGACGAGTTCAAACAAGCGTGCGCCGAGCATTTCGCTGATCTTGACAGCAACCAAGATCGATCACTGTCACCCGACGAGCTTGCTCCCGTCGTCATGGAGCTCGCGAGATTGCACGACAGCTTCACTGTCAAAGAAGAGCATTGTGCGCGTCTCGCGCGCGCGTTTGGCCAAGAGCGTGGAGTCTTGACAGTAAATGAGTTCATCGAGATGAGCCAGTTTGTCCTCGCGACCACCTACATACTCGCTAACGAGGACAAGCGAGTCGCATGGATAGTCACGACACTCAAACGCGGGCAATGTAACAACAACCTCCAGGATCTCCTTGCGCTCGTGCCTGCGGACATGGCGGAGTTTCTGATGTCCGAAGAGCTCCACAATTCGTGCAGGAATCGCTACGAGCAATTGTTGCGCGAGCAGCACCAGCAACAGCTCACGCCGCAGCAAATGTTGCCCATTATCAGCGAATTGGCGGGCATTCGCGCGACGCCAGAGGAGAGCACCCGCCTAGCGACGGCATTCGATGCGAACAATGATGGTCTGATTAGTCGCGACGAATTTGTCACATTCACTGTCTTTGTCATCGCCTTCACTTACGTGAGCGAACTCAAGGAAAACCTGGACACTATCTTTAACGTTGTTTCCCGGCGCGATAGGGAGGCGCCCGAAGAGCAGCAACGAAAAGAGCTCATGCAGCAACTCCAAGAGCAACATTTACCGTCCTGTATCGCCGAGCCTGGTGGGACTTTCTCTGCCCCGCCCACGGGTGCTGCTGATACGCTGGTGCGCGTGCGCGAGCTTCTCAACTCGGGTGCCGAGCGACTCAACGAGATCCTGGCACTGCTTCCCCAAGAGCTAGCAAAGCGGCTCACGAGCGATAACATGATCAGCGAGTGCATGCTACGATACGACGAGGCTGACCGAGACAAAAATGGACGCCTGAGCCCGACGGAGGTGTGGCCCGTCGTTCGGCAGTTGGCCGACAACCCCTTAACGGACGAAGATCGCGAGGATGTGCTCGCGGATCTATTTGGGAGGTTCGACGTGAATGGGAACAAGCACATTGATCGTACCGAATTCGTCGCTTTCGTCCAATTCGTCTTTGCGTTTCGCTACATCGAGCGGCGCTTTCCGCACGACGAAGAAGAAGAAGAAGAAGAAGAAGAAGAAGAAGAAGAAGACCAAACTAAAACGGGTGATCGGAGGCAACAAGAAGATTTGTTGTTATCGTGGACGCCTCATCCGGGAGACGAGGCGCAGACGGTCTACGATATGCTGGAACAGCTGACCAGTGGCAAGCTGCACGTGAAAGACATACTTTCACGCGTCGACAACGTCGTCGTCGACGTCAGCAAGGTACTGGTGAGCGAGGAGTTCATCCAGAGATGTCTGGTACAATTCGACGAGCTAGATGTTGACAAGAACCGCGTCCTGTCTGCTGACGAGCTAGTCCCGGTCATCATGAGCCTCGCCGACGCGCACGACAAGTTTGAAGTCGGCGAAAAGAAGTGTCGCGAGCTCGTCGCGATCTTCGACGAGGAGACTAAGGGGTCGATCAACCGACAAGAGTTTGTCGAACTGTCGCAATTTATTCTTATTGTCGCATATCTCGACGCAAAGAGTCGCAAGATCTCCCTCGATAAATTTCGCGTGGACGTCATTATGGGCGTGGTCGAGAAGGGCTCGGACCAATTCGACGAGGTGCTCGCGAACTTGGCGCCGTACATCCGGGGTTACTTGCTGAGCGACAAATTCCGGAACGAATGCCTCGATAACTTCGACCACCTCGACGAGAACCGGGATGGCAAGCTCTCGATGAAGGAACTCTATCCTGTCGTTTCGTACGTCACCGAGATGTGTGACGTCATCGACGAGGCGATGACGCAGGATCAGTACGAGCGCTTCTTCCGGCTGTTCAAGGGCGACGGCACCGACTTTGTCTCGCGCGACGACTTCGTTCGCCTTTCGCAATTTTTGCTCGTCATGTCGCTCAGCCTCCAAATGCAAAAAGAGGCAGAGCCGTCCGCCGGTGCTTCGCCGCAGAACGACCAGAAGCGGCGGTCATTGGTCGAAGAGGCGCGCGTCGACAGCATGCTCGCACTGTTGACGGAAGAAAACGCCAACATGAGCGTGGTCATCAGCAAGCTCCCCGACACGGTCGCCGAATACGTCACGAGCCCGGACTTTGTCGCGAAGGCACTCTCCAAGTACAAAAAGCTCGACCGCGACCAAAACGGTACGCTGACACCCGACGAGCTGCTCCCCGTCCTTTCTGAGCTCGCCGGAGTGCATGACTTTGCAATCACGCCGGGCCAGTGCTGGCGGATGATTGGGATTTTTGATATCAACGCCTCGGGCACGATGGATCGGGGCGAATACGTCGAGGCCGTGCAGTTTATATTCATTCTCGGGTACCTCGAAGACCAGCAGCGGCAACATCAGATGCGGCGGTCGATGGACGTCGACGACGACGTCGAGACGGGCGTCCTCGAGGGTGGCGTCGTCGTCCGGGGTCCGGGTGCCCAGGAGGCCGCGGCCGCGGCGAACGATGACGACGCGTTCCCGTTAGCCACCAGTCCCAAAAAAAAGAGTGTCAAAGACCGAAAACCCACGGGGATCCCGTGGCAGGTCAAGCGCCAAGTGGCACATGCCCTCGACCAGCACAATGCCACCGTCAAAATTCAGGGACAAATGCGACGAGCGGAAGCGAAGCGACGCGTCTGCGCGAAGAAACAAAATCGCGCAACCGTCAAAGTCCAATCACAGATCCGACGACGGCTGTCTGAAACTCGAACAGCAGAGATCAGAGTGGCGAGACACCACGAGGCAGCGGCGGCAACCAAAATTCAGACCCAGGCCAGACGACGACGGGACAGCGCGGCCACCATGATCTCCCGACGCGCACGCTTCGCACAACAACGTACTGAGGCGGCGACCAAAATTCAGACACAGATGAGACGGCGACGGGACAGCGCAATCGCCACCTCTCGGCGCGCACATTTTGCAGAGCGGTTCGAGACTAACGACTACGAGGACCACGAGTTCGTCGAGCAACGCGACGCCGCGTACGACCGAGATGCGATGGTCTTGGGGAGCGACGACGACGACGACGACGATTATGAAGACGACGATGAGGATTCCGAAGGCTATGATGACGACTTTGATGACCCCGATTCACCGACGAAGAAGAAGTTTTCTTCTGAGAAGCAGGGTCGTTCGCCAAGCCGATGATGATGATGGTGATGTCCTCGGCAGACGCAGACCCCCCCCTTCCTACAGAAGAACAAGCGCTCTCCACTATACACTAGTGTCCCCATTATCATAATATAACACTCTCACCGAGTGAGTACTCATCAATAAGAGAAACCACCAGCATGTGACCACTAAGGTAAACGCGCGGGTGCACGGCGCGACCGTCGATGCCGCGTCGCACTCCGCGAGGTCCCTCCTCAACCTGTCTGGAATCCATTCATCCAGGTAGCTCGCATCGGCGTCGCAGATGTAGTCGTTGTTGTCGTTTTCGCACTTTTTTATGCAGTCGTCGACGTCAGCTACACCTTGGTCGTCGTTGTTGTTGCAACAGCAATAACACGCCGATGTCGACGTGCTACAGTCAGTGCCGCCTTCAAGCTCATGAACGCAGCATACGCAATGGTCGTCCACCGACGTCGGTTTGATTGTGGGGACCATCGTGGGGCTTTGGCCATGGAGGACAAAGAAGTGCATTATTACCAACATCGAGACCAGGTGGATCGACATTATTTATTATTGTTGTTGTGAACGAAACCGCCAAAAACGCCGTTACCGTGCTAGGGTTCGTGTTGGGCGCATAATGCCGCCGCCGCCGTCGTCGTCGTCGTTGTCCTTGGGGGGCACCCCACCACCCCCTGTGCAGGCCGCAGTCCGCGAGGTGCCGGAGGAGCTAATAGCCGCGGGGTTCTCGATTCGCAACGATTTCGTGACGAGGGACGAGGAGGCCCTCCTCCTCCGCGAGATCGACTCGAGGCCGTGGGACAAGACGTTGTCGCGGCGCACGCAGCACTACGGATGGCGTTTCGACTATAGGACCAAGTCGTGCGTGCCGGCCGAGGCCCCGATCCCGGCCGCTTTTGGGGCCGTCCTGAAGCGGCCGTTGCCCGAGATTCCGTGGCAGGGTCTGGGGCGCGCGCAGTGCACGGTAAACGAATACGAGCCGGGACAAGGGATCGCGCCGCACGTCGACACGCACGGGGCGTTTGACGACGGCATCGTCGCGCTCTCGTTGGGATCGGGGACGGCGCTGCGCGTCAAGCCGTTTCCTGCCGGTCCCAACGACGCGACGCACTGCTTGTGGCTAGAAAGACGGTCGCTCGTGACGTACGTTGGCGCCGCGCGCTACGCGTTCACGCACGGCATCGTCTCGAGGAAGGGCGACCTCGTCGACGGCATCTGGCGCCGGCGCGAACGACGCGTCTCGCTCACCTTCCGTCATATTCCTTCTGCTGGCGACGGCGACGGTCGTTTTTTGTTTCGTCGTTGCCGGTGCGACTATCCGCGGTCGTGCGACGCGCGTCCCGGAGGACCGCCCAGACTGCTTCCCACGCGGCTCCCCGACGACGACGACGACGATTATAGAAAATCTAGGATCGCGGAAAGAACTTGACGCCGTCCTCTCGAGTCGCCGTGCCCTGGAACACCTCCGCTCGGTTATCTTGCTCGAGAAAGTCGAGGGATCTGCGGATGAGGCCGAGGTCGAGGCCGCGGCACGGGTTGTCGGGCGTGGTGGCCTTGTCGTCGTGGAGCTCGAAGATGGTGTAGACGCCGCCGAGCATGCCGGAGCGCTCGACCCACTCGTACAAACGATTCGCGAGGTCGGCCGGACGTTCAGAGAAGAGCTCGAGCTGGCCCGCACCCGTCCTCTCGGCGCGGCCGTCGGCGACGAGCGCGGCCCCCACCGCCTCGATGCCCTGCTTGGACAACCTGCGGCCGATGTCCCCGTTCTCGAAGACGGCGCACTCGTTGAGCGAAATCGTCCACTGGTTGTGCTCGGCCGCCCACGCGAGGACGATGTCCACCCACACCGCGAGCTGGTGCTGCCGGATGCTCTCCACGGGCTGCAGCGTGAACAGCGGCGGAAACCTGTGCCATTCGTCGAGCCCCCAGCTCCCGCTCATGTGGCGGCGTTAGGGCCTAGGGTCACACGACATCACATATGGAGGAGGATCGACAGGCTTCGCCCCAGCGGCGCGACACGCGGGTGTCGTTCGATCCGTCGCTGTCTGGCGGCGACATGGCCGTCGACGACGACGACGACGACGACGAGGGGTTGGACGAGGTTCCGGAACTAATCCGAACGGTGCGGAAGGAGCGATGGTGGGCGACCCTCATCGCCGGCGGGGTCGCTGGTGCCGTCTCGAGGACGTGCGTCGCCCCGCTCGAGCGCATGAAAATATTGTTTCAAGTTCGAGGCCTCTCGACCAAGGACGGCGCGCCGAGACGACACCTCGGCGTCCTCGAATCGCTCGTCAACATGTACCAGAAGGACGGGCTGTTAGGGTTCTGGAAGGGTAACGGCCTCAACTGCATCCGCGTCGTGCCGTCCTCGGCGATCCAGTTTTCCGCCTACGCCCTCTACAAGCGCCTGTTCTTCGGCGACGACGGGACGGTCCACTTGTCGTCGTGGCAGCACGTCGTCGCCGGGGGACTCGCCGGGGCGACGTCCACGACGCTTACGTATCCGTTGGACCTCATCCGCGCGAGACGCACGGTCGACTTCAAGGGTGACGTCCCGACGGGCTTGATCTCGGGCCTCGCGCACGTCTTTCGCCACGAGGGGATCGCCGGCGCCTTCCGCGGGATCGTCCCCTCCCTCTGCGGGATCGTCCCCTACATCGGCATTGGTGCGTTTTTGTTGTTGCCGTATGATCGCGTGTGGCAGACTTTGCTGTCTACGACCTCTTGAAGCGATCGTGCCGCCATCGCGCGTGGGGCCTCGATCCCGCGAACCCGCACGACCTACGACCGCAAACCAAGGTCCTCTGCGGCGCGGTCGCCGGCGTCTGCGGCATGACCGTGGCATTTCCCTTCGACACGGCGCGCCGCAACCTCCAAGTAGCCACGCTCAAGGTCCGCGGCGAGGGGTACCCGACCAACATGCTCCAGATCATGGGGAGCATCGTCCGAGAGGGCGGCGTCTTGGCGCTCTACCGCGGCCTCGTCCCGAACTATCTTAAAGCCGGGCCCTCCGTCGGCATATCGTTCGCCACCTTCGAGTATGTCAAGGCGCGCCTCGACGACCTCGCTGCCGACCCTCAAGGTGCCCAGCGACGCTGATCCGGGCGGCGGGGTATGTTGTAACTTGATTCTTATGTATTATCAACGCCTCCCCCTAGGAAGGGTCCTTGGGAGCGCCGCCGCAACACACAACAGCCATGAGATGATCTCACCGGCGCAGCAGCAGCTCCAGCAGCGGAATTCGTTCGATGACGGATTGGACGACGACATTCGAGGGCCAAGAGAAGTTCTTCCGGCTCTGTATGTATATATCGGGCGTGAAGGCGATGCGCATAACCCCGTCTACGTCCCGGCTAATAATTTTGTTAACTCGTGTGCAATAATAATAAATAAATCAGAGCTCCATATGGTGGCGGCGAGATGCCGCTTGGAGCAAGGTCTCGCGACTCACTCCACAACAATGTGACAGTAGTAGTATCTCGATGCGCACTGCCCAGCGGTGGTGCAAAAAACCTTCGGGCGGTAAATCGGCCGCCGCAAACTCGAGAAAAGAAAAGTGTCCGTCATCCTCCGTTCCACCACGAATGCTCGTTGCGGGCGAAACCTGTACCGATCCGCTGCCCCTAAAAGCGTCTATACGACGGCGGCGAAATTGATAATAATAATAATAATAATAATAATGAAGGTGAGTTTTTGTCGGGCGAGGGGCACGCCAGGGGCACGCCTCGGGCACTCTGGGCGGCGTCCGTCGTCGAAAGCCGGGGGGCTTGGTGGTGTACGCGTCGTCCGATTCTTAAGAAGGGCAGAGGATTCTATGGTTCTTAAAGATTATTAGGGTAATCATTACAAAAAGTATCAAAGTACAGCGTTCTGACGACGACAGTCCGAAGCTAGAGTTGATGTTGTCGTTGTTGTTAGGCGTAGTGTGCGGCGGCGAGAAGCGGTGGCCCCTCGCCGTGGTGCGACGGGCCCGGAGCAACAACTTTAACAACAAGACCAAGAGCGTGGTGTCGGGGAGGGGGACTCGGTTCGAGAAATCGAAGCTGGTGGCGCAAGCCCCCGCGGACACGCGGTTCGGGCGTGCCGTGGCGACGACGGGGTCGGTGGCCATCGTTGGCGGCGAGTCGTTGGTGTGGGTGTTCCGACTCGACGACGGAAGCCTCTTGTCGACGCTGTCGGCGTGCGACTCGAGCGAGCGTTTTGGGTCGAGTCTGGCGGCGTCGGGCGGGGTGGTGATGGTCGGGGCACCCGGGCCGCGGTCGGGCGCCGTCCACGTGTTTCAGAGCGACCATTATGAGACCGCATGGACACACGTGGTGGAGATGACGGCCCAAGTCGAGCGGTTCGGATGTGCCGTCGGCTTGTCGGGAGGGCTCGCGGCGGTGGGTGCGAGCTCGAGCGTCTTTCTGTTTCGCGGCGGGGGCCGGAGGTGGGCGCACGTTGCCACGCTCAAGGCCCCCGACGGCCGGGGAACCGACCGGTTCGGGCGCGCCGTGGCCGTCTCGGGCGCGCTCGTAGTCGTCGGCGCGCCGGGCGCCGACTCGGACGAGGGTACCGCGTACGTCTTTCGCGCGGGCGACGAGGTGACGCAGGTCGCCAAGCTCAAAGCGCGCGACGGCGCGCCGGGGGACGCGTTCGGGTGTTCGGTCGCGGTCTCGGGCGAGCTCGTGGTCGCGGGCGCGGCGGGCAAGGACGACGGACCGCGAAGAGACGTCGGCGCGGCGTACGCGTTCAGGACGAGCGACTCGAAACTGGTTGCCAAGATCGGACCGAGCGACGGCGCGCCCGAGGACTTCTTTGGGATCCAAGTCGCCGTCGATGGCCGCGTTGTGATCGCGGGCGCCTACTGGCGCGACGACGCCGGCTGGGACTCTGGCGCGGCCTACGCGTTCGACGTCCGAGACGACGGCTGGCGCCAACTCGCCAAGTTGGCCGCGAGCGACGCGGCCGCCCACGACCTCTTCGGATCCTCGGTGGCGATTTCCGCGGGATCGGTGGTGGTTGGGGCCCCCTGCGACGACGGCACGAGGCCGGGTAGCGCGTACGCGTTTCGCGCGCCCGACGGCGACGCGTTTCCCGCGAACGACTACGGGACGTCCCGCGCGCGCTGGACAAGAGACCGAATCGACGCGGCCCTCGAGACATTGGGCATAGCGCGCCTCTGCGACGACTTCGAGAGATTTTCTGACCGCCACAGACCTCGACTCCTCGCGTGCCTCCGTTTGCTCTGCCGCGTTGCCGCGCTCTGGCTGAGCCACGAGACGCTCCGCTTGTTTTGCGCCGCCGACCTCCCCGTCCTCGCCGTCGTTTCCGCGCAGCTCCTGGTGCTCCTGAGTCCGGTACTCTTTTGCGCCCTGGCGGCCGCCGCTAGTGTTTCGCTTTTTGCCGTACCCTCGTGGCGTCGCGCGAGCGTCCTCCTCCTCGCCGACTCCGTCCTCTCCGAGAGCCGATGGGCGCTCGTCGGATACAGGCGCTGGGATGCCCCCAAAAAAACATTCCTCGATCTCGCCTCCTTGCTTCTCTTCGGGTGCGTCGCCGCGCCACTCGCGTGCGCCTACGTCCTCGCGCTCTGCGCGAAGCTTCTCCGCGCGGCGCGTCCTCGCGTCTGTTTTCTGGACGTGGACCGCGACGATGCCAGAGTGATCTTTGACCGTTGCGTGTTGCCCCCCGTCAAAAGACGCGCACCCGACGTCGCCGACCTCCTCGACTACACCCTCCAAGACCGGGCGCTCCTTCTCGTCGTGCCGTGATCGACAATAATCTTCTTTCTTTTTTTTTGCGCGGTAGATGTCCACAACAAATATCAGGTCAGATCAGACGACGACGACGACCAACGAGGCGCCGCGGGTGGGATGATCGCAAAAGGGAGGACGGGCCCCATGTGGCGCGGTCCCCCGACCCCGACTCCGTAGGGGGGCGCAGATCGAAGACTTTGATGATAATCGCGTGCTGGAGGGAGGGTCCTCTCGCGAACTGCGCCTCCTACCTAGGGTTCCACCGACGCTTGGTTCTCATCTCGCATGTTGAAGATCACCACGTAGGCGGTAAGCTCGCTCTTCAGCCGCCGCCGCCCGCCGCTTAAATTACTCCGCTTTCTGTTCTTCTCCGTTTTTTTTTTTCTGGTGGTTGCGGCAAAGCTGCGGTAGCGTTTGTTGTTCGTTTCGACCGCGGGCGATAATATATATATATCACGAGGAACTGGTGCGAAACAAACTTGTCTACGAACTGCTGCTGGTTCTCCTTTGCGGTCTTCGTAATCTTCGATCATTGGCCGAGGGAAAATGTCTCAGAGGTGCCTGGCACCGACCGACCTCTCCCTCGAGCATGTTTCCCTCCTCCTTGAAGGCGCGGCTTCATATTCAATATTCCAGGTCCTGGAGGGAGGATCTCGGGCTTCCGAGCCTTGCTCTCATAGCCGCCGGCCATGATGGCGGTCCGGAGCAGGAGACTGCCGGCTAGGACAGCCATATGACCAATTCATCTTTGCAGTCGAATACGACCTGCGACTGCGCGCGCACATCATGACCCTAATCCAGTTTGCCGTCGTCAAACCACCTGCGGGGTGCTGTGGGGTGACTTCTCCACCCCTACCTAATTAAGAATGCTTGAAGGCGCAGGCATTCTCTTGGGTCGTTAAGTATCTAACTGCGCTATATTATATTACCATAAATATAATATCGTTTTTTTTTCCGTTTTATGTTGATATTATATAGAAGCCATTTTTAAACAAAAAACGCCTCCTATACAAAATTAGACAACAACAGCCAACAGCCGACTTTAGATCTCGGAAATGCTCTCGTCGTCGAGCACTGCGGCGACGAAGGAGGCGTCATCGGCGACTGCGGCTGGATCTTCGTAGTCGGAGCGCCCGGCCTCGAGAGGGGACTGGTCCTCGTCGTGGCAGTTGCTCAGCGTCTGCATGAGGAAGTCGCCGAGCTCCTCAGTGCACTTGTTGAGGAGGCGGAGGTTGACGTAGGTAAAGAGAAGGCGATGGACGGTGAGGGTGTAGAGGCGGCTGCGCGTCTTGGTGTGAATGAGCTTGTGGGTCTTGCAGATTCGCTCGACATCGGCAGACTGGACAGCCATCTCGTCGATGCGTTTGGCGATGGGGGTGATCTTTGGGAATTGCTTGATACCGGTGAGTCGCCAGTCGTCGGCGACGGACATCATCCGCGACTGCTTGAAGATATCGCTCTCGGTGGACGTTTTCTTGAATCGCATGTCGGCGGGCGGTTTGATGAGGGACTGCTTGCGTTCGATGAACGCGCCCCACTGGCCCCGGCGGAGAGCGATCTGCTTGAGCTCAGTGAAGGCCACCTCGCGGCGATCAGTAGAGTCTGGGTAGAACCGCTCGATTATCTTGATGCCGTGGTCTTTCTTCCCAGTCTGTCACGTTAAAAAGCTCATCATACGTCGGCGTTGTGAACGGGTCTACCAGCCAGGCGAAGATATGCAGCGAGTCCAGCAGACCAACCTGCCGCGATGGAGAACGGGAGAGCGCATCCGACAACGAACTTGGTGATCGTCGCGGTGATGCGCTGTGCACGCGCGTCGCCACAACGGTCAAAGCAGCCAGTGTGTTACCCGGGCCTGCTTACTCTTACTGCTCGCGGCTGGCTCGGACTCGGCTGTTCGCTTAGAGGGGATCGATTCAGACATGGCGCACGTCACCAGTTCCGTGGCTCGGTTCTCCATAGTGCTCGAAAAGACCCGCGTCCTCGTCGTATTGGTGGACTTGGCGACGGCGATTTTGACCTCATCAGTAGTAAACTCGCACCCAACAATATGAGGGATCCGCCCAGTACGACGCCGTCCATGTCTGCGTCTCCTTCGAATAGGTGCAGCCATGCGCCGCACAAGAATTCGTCGTTTGATTCTCGGAATTAGTAGGTCCCTTGACGACGTAGTCCGCGACGATGCTCTTTTTGCGACCAACCTTCGTCGACGCAGCCGCCTCTCAAAAGTACTGGACAACCTAGTACTGACGCTCTGAGAGGGTTTCGAAGCGAAAATTGAAAAAATACAAACGAAACGATATAATATTAAAATAATACCGGTATAAAACGAAATTATACTATGGCCCGTTATAAAAAAAAAACGTTTTAAGCTGTTCAATAGTCGTAAGACGACGGGTTCTTCGGATGCCGGTTGGCAGCCGGAACGTTCGCAGTGGGACGGGGTATGGCCGGGGGGCGAAGACGCAAGGTTATCGACGAGTTGGTTGTCAGTCACATCGCGGTCTCCTCGTCGCATGGCGACAAGCTTGATGATCACTCTCCGCCGACCCACCTTTCGGCGCCCCTCGTCTACAGGCCCGTGATTCCGGACTGGCTCCTGTCGGTCCGGCCTGGCTCCCATGCTCGGGAGAGGTCTGAAGTTAGTTAGTTAGTTCTTCGGATGAGAACTTTTATTATTATTACTTTGTTTGGGATCTGGGAGTCCCAAGATCCGTCAGGTTGAAACCGGAACGCGCGCGTGTCTGACCTTATTATTAGTGTTGTGGGAAAAGTTCGATGGCGGATCAAACAGGAAAAGTACCCGATGGCCAGGTGATCGCCGTGGTAAACGAGAATGAGCCGGTCCAAGTACCTTTGGTGGAGCGCGTGCGGCACATGCAGCAAGAGCTCGACCTCACCGAGGACATGATTCAGGATTTGCTGGGGATCGCGGGCGCCGACATCGTCGTCATCGCCGACGACAGCGGGTCCATGGCGTGCTGCTCGAACCCGACCGCGATGAACGTCACGACGCGGTGGGAGGAACTCAAGTCGACGCTGCGCCAGCTCGTGACCATGCTGCTTGTCGTCGATCATTCGGACGGCTTTGACTTGCAGTTCTTGAACGATCCGAACTGGTACGCGATCAACTCCCTCGCGGACGTGGACAATTTGTTCGTGCATCGGTTCCCGAGGGGGGGGACGCCGCTCTACGCGCGTTGCGAGCCGATTCTCAACGGAACGTGGCACCCAAAACAGGACCGCGACGAGAGCGATCTTATTTTGCTCGTCATGACCGACGGCGAACCGTCCGATTGTTCCTTCGAGGAACTCAAACGAGCCGTGGCGCGCAAAAGAAAAAACGTCTACGTCACCTTTCTGATGTGCACGGACGAGGATAATGTGGTTGCGAAATGTGCGTGCGATGTTGCTTTTTTCCGTCCGTCGCGCAAAGTGCTGCTCTGCGCGCGCAGACAACCGCTTCATGGACAGAATTCCGGGTGTCGATGTGTGCGACGACTATGTCTCCGAGAAGCGCGAGGTCGTGCGTGCGATCTTACTATGTGGCACCTCACCTCGTGTTTTCTTCTGCAGGAACGACGGGGCCGCAGGCTTACGTACTACAAATGGCTCGGCAAGGCCGTCCTCGGAAGTAAGCTGCCCAAGTACGACAAGCTCGACGAAGCCACCTGCGGGCGCTGTGCCTGCGTCGTCCAGTGATTAGCGTCGTCGGCGGCGGTTAAGGGTATTTTAGTTAGGCAAACTGCTAAGTCTAAGAGAGGGTGCGAGTTTGAGCGCGCACTTCGGGCGTTCGTGCAATGAGTTGAGGCTTTATTAAAAATAGATAAATAAATAAATAACCGAGATCCCCTTAAAAGGGTGTGGGAGGGGGCGTTGGTGGGTTGTGTGGATGATGCCTGCGAGGCGGAAGTGGGCATCCCAGAGATTAAAAAAGTCGTCGACTGCTTAGTAGAGGTTTTAGGGGTCGAATGGGGGTTACTGTACTGTACATTGGAGGGATTCTTCTTCTTCTTCTTATTTACCCTACCCTACCCTACCCTGCTTTGTTTGTTGTTTCGGATGCGGCCTTCCAAAAAGCAGCGACGGCGAGGGCCCGACCTGGAGGAGCAGGCCGGGCTGCGGTCCGGGTTTGGTGGTCGGAGGTCGCTCCAAAGCGAGGTGGAGAGGGTGCTGCGGCGGTCGACGCCGCGGTACGATTCGTCGTGGGCGAAAGGGGTCGAGGAGCTCGCCCGCGAGGTCCGGCATGTGTTGATGGGCGCATCTTGTATAGGCGGCAAAACGTTCGATGGGGTGCGCGAGCGCGTGTGCATTGCGAGGCCAGCGGGAAAGGTGGTGGTGCCTACGGATCCGCCCAAGTCGGTGAGCGTGGTGGGGTCGTGGCTGCTGCGGACGTGTCTCGAGGGAAGCGCGGCGCTCGACGTCGCGATCGAGGTCCCCGGGATCGTGGCGAAAGACTATTTGAACGGGCGGTACTTTGAGAAGCGGGGGGCATATGTGGCGGGAGCGGCGCGCGTGCTGAGGGAGGCGGGGATCGAGGCGACGCTGGCGGACCTCGACGGCGACGCGCGCAAGCCGATCGTCGTCGCGCGTCGCGACGGCTCTATCGTCCGCGTCGCGACGCGCGTCGACGCGGCGACGTTTGCGAGCGTGGCGCACAAGTTGGGGCCGAAAGAAAACTGCGTGCGCGGTCCCAAGGGCGAGTGCGAGCCCGCGACCCCGCGGTACAACGACGCCGTGCTGCGCGAGTGTTGCGCGGATCGGCACGCGAAAATGCTGCACGGCGCGATGGTCGAAGCGCCCGCGCTCGGGGACGCCGTCGTGCTGGGGAAGGCCTGGTTGGTGCGCACCGGGCACGCGGCGCGCGTCGACGGGTTTTCGGGGTTCGTGATGTCGATGCTCGTGCTGCACGCGCACCGAACGACAAAAGAACGGCGCGAGACGGCGATAGAATTGCTGAGAGCGACGCTCGAGCTGATCGCCGACTGGACTGGACCCGTAGAGCTCGCGCTCGAGGGCGACGAGAAGGAGGATATTTTTGGGGGGGGGCGGGGGCCGCCCATTTCCGCGTACGCGGACGAGGTCGTCTTCCTCGACGCGGCGGCGCGCGTGAACATGGCCTCGCGCGCGACGCGAGCGGCCTTAAAAGAGCTCTCGAGCGACGCGAAGGTCGCGTCGCGAGCGCTCCGGCTCGATGCCCCCGAGGGGTCGTTCGGCATGGCCTTCCCGCGGCACCCGAAACCTGTCTGGACGATGTACGACGTCGTGCTCCGCGTCCCGGTCTTCCCGCTCGACTTTGGTGGTGGTAAAAAAGAAGCCTGGGACGCGTTTCCTCGGCCCGAAGCGCTCGGCGAGCCGCTCGCCGAGGCCGTCGCGAGGCGCGCGGCCGCCGTGATCGCGCGGGCCCTCGAGGGCCGCGTCCGCGGCGTGCGCTTCATCCTCGAAAGCAACTCCAACTTGGAGGAGGAGGTCGAGTGCCCTCACGTGGCCGTCGGCGCGCGGTTCTTGGACGACGACGACGCCGTGACTCGCGCCGCGCTCCGCGGGCCGGAACCCGAGTCGTCGTCGTCGTCGTCGTCTTTTCGGGACTTTTGGGGCGACAAGGCCCAGGTGCGGCGGTTCCGGGACGGCGCTATCGTGGAGGCCGTCGTCTGGGAGGCGCGCGACCAGGCGACCCGACGGGCGATCCCCGAGCGCGCGGCGCGCTTCGCGCTCTCGCGTCATTTACCGTCGCGCTGCGGCGACGCCGCGCGACAGACCCGCCCGGACAGGGCCGCCCTGGCGCGCGCGACCTTCCAGGGGCACGCGGCCACCGAGTCCGAGGCACTCTGCGAGGTCGTCGACACGAGCAAACCGCTCGCTGCCCTCGAGAAGCTCGGGGCGTGGCTCCGGGAGACGTCGCTCCCCGTCCGCGTCGACGCCGTCTCTGCCGCTTCGCCCGAACTCCGCGGGACCGCGCCCTTCGGGCTCCTGGAACGCCCCGACGACGACCGCTGCGGCCTCGTGACGGCCATCGAGGCCGTCGTGCGGTTCGAGGCGTCGGGGGCGTGGGCCGCGCTCGCCGCCGAGAACCGCGAAGCGTTTCGAGCGGCGACGCGAGCGTTGATCGCGCGCTCCGCGTCGCGCCTAAAACAAAACGACGTCCGCTTCGTCGGGGTGTGTTCTCCGGGCGACTCCTCCGTCCCGCATTTAAGGGTCCTCTTCTCGGGCTTGGCCTTCCGCCTCGTCCCGGCGACGCCCGACCGGCAACCTCCGACGCCGACCGAACCCGTCCGCCTCGACCTTCCTCGCGAGCCGCCGGCCGTCCGGAACCTCGCCTTCGTGCACCACGCCCTCGTCCGCGCGCTCGCGGCGCGGTACCGCGCCCTCGCCCCCACGACGCGCCTCGTGGCGCGATGGCTCCACGCCCAAGGCTTCTCGGGCCACGTCTCCCACGAGGCCCTCGAGGCCCTCGTCGTCGCCGTCTTCGCGGCTCCAAAGCACGCCAACGCTTCCGAGGGCGTGGGCTGCGGCGACCTTCCGCCGGCAGCGCCCGTCGCTGGCTTCCTCCGCACCCTCCGCCTCTTGTGGTCGCGCGACTGGACCACAAACCCACTCTTCGTCGATCTCAGGCGCGCCGCCGCCGACGAGGACCCTCCCCCTTACCGGAGAGACGATTACCCCTCGGTCGAGGTCGCGGCGGCGCTCCCGATCCTTGTCCAATACGACGACGACGACCAGTCGTCCTCCCCGGCGCTCCGCTTCCTGAGACTCGACGTCGCGCCCGAGCTCCCGGCCCTCCGCCTGATCCAGGGCGCGGCGCGCGAGACCGAAGCCGCGCTCGGCGCGACCCTCGCCTCCTCTAACGTCGCGCCAAACGAACGCCTCGTCGACGAAATTTTTGGCCGTCGCGGCGGCGCCGCCGTCAAGCGCTGCTTCGACGCCCGGTTCTCGATCCGCAAGGACGTCGTGTCGCGCGGCGCGCTCCGCGTCGACGACCTCGCCGCCGCGACGACCGCCCGAACGAACGGACCCCGGGCCTGTCGCCTCGAGAAGAGGTATGCCAACCTCGAAGACGACAAAGATGTCTTTTCTAAGAGGATTTTGCTCGGCGACCCCGTCGCCGATTTCGTCGACGCGCTCCGCGCGAACTATGGCCACCTCGCTCTCTTTTTCTTCAATGCCCTCGAACCCTCCTACGTCGGCATCGCCTGGCGACCGGTCAAGAACAAAAAGCCCTTTCATCCTACGACCTCCGCCTACTCGCAGCCGGATGCCACCGACGACGACACGAATGCCGCCCACTTCTTCGTCAGGCCAAATTTCCCCGAAATTATCCACGACTGCGCGAGACTCGGCGCGCACCTCGTCGAGGCCACGCACTATGGCAGCAAACCTGAAAACGCCAGCCAGCCCCCCTAAACGAATGAGAGAGATGATGATGATTTTTAAATATATAAACTCGATTCTTTTTCGCGCGGAGAAAAAGTATAGTAGTAGGCCACCATAATATCTCGCGGCGGCCGGCGGCGCGTTTATTGATTTTCGATTCAAAATTTTCTTCTTCTTCTTCTTCTTCTTCTTCTTCTTCTTGATGTCGTCGTCAATCCCGCGCGTACGGCGACAACGGGTTCACGGAGAAAGGACAAAACAGACGTCTTATCTTCTACTACTACTACTTCTTCTTCTTCTTCTTCTTCTTCTTCTTCTTCTTCTTCTTCGTTCGAAGAGGCGGAGCTCATCAAGTCTCGGTGTCTCGAACCGTCGCGCCCGGCGGAAACGTTGGCAGCACCAACGTCGCCGGGAGCATGCATATACCGTAGTGGGCGTGATTGCCGTCGCTCGTTACTTCGCAGCGAATGCGCACCTGCGGTGGTTTCGTTGTTGTTGTTGTTGTGTTATGTCTGCTGGCCGCGCGACGCGGACAACTACGAGTCACGAACGAACGAACGAACGAACCTGCGTCATCATCGGCGTTCTCATCTCGGTCTCGAGCCAGCCCGAGTCCCTGGCCACGTTGTGGTTGAAATGAACTGTGACACAGACTTCGCTCGACATGCTGCAAAAGAGCTCAACAAACGCGTCGTAGCACAGCGGCATGTCGTCCGCGCCGACGACGTACGCGAGGACGTCGAAGAGATTTTCGTCCTCGGATATGCAATCCAAGAGGTTATCTTTGAAGATGTCGTTCGCGTCGATCACGCGGATTTTGCCGTAGCTCACCGTGCTGTAGAGAACAGGACACTGCACGAGGTCGACACCGCGAAGCTGCGCTGGAAACGCGCAGGCGATGCTCGGAAGAATCGCGTCCTCGACGTGCTCGGACGATCTCATCTGCTCGACGAGCGAGATGGCGGAGTGCGTGTCGAACCTCACACCGTGGTGCCGGAACAAGTGCAGCATGTGCTGAAGGAGGAGGGGACGTCGCGTAGCGATGGCGACGTGCGCCATGTGCTGCATCGCAAGTAACGCGTGCTTTTGATCGTAGACGACGCACTGCGCGAACTCGAGCCAGCTGTTGAGCAGTCGATGCGACCCCGACTGCGCCCAACGATCATCCGTCCAGTCGTCTGCATTCGGAAGCGCCATGAACGTCGACGACGCGCGCGTCTCGGGTCGCGGCTTGGCCGTGATGGTGCGAGGCCCCGACGTTTCTAGCGAGCCGCTCGCGTCCCTTCGCGCCGGCGCTGGTTGACCACCACTCGAACCGAGCGCCGGATTTCGGTCAATTGTGCTCGAGACGTCGATGGTGTCGCGTGGAGGAGCCGGAATTGCTTTCGACATCGAGTTCTCAAGGTTTCCATCAATCTGCTGCGGCACTGCTTGGCGCGTTGGATCCAGCGATTGCGCGTACTCCAGCGCTTGAGCGTACGGCGGTCGTTGTTGAATTCTTTGTTGCTGGCGGCGTTGATCCAGACTTCTTTGAATCCAAAACGACGGGTCCGGTTTTGTTGATCGCTCGGTCTGGAGGAGACTTGAATTCTTCCTCTCGTCGGGAGTCCCCGATCGCTGTTGCTCTGCGAGCGCGCGGGAAAGGGCTTACTCGGTTCGGTCGCGCGCCGATAGGATACGGTTGGACGCACCTTCCGACTGAGAGGGCCCAGGCTGCTGCTGCGGCGGCAGCTGCTGCTGCTGCTGCTGCTGCTTTGGTCGCTGTGGCGGTTGCAAATCCATGGGGGCGGTCGCGGCAAAGGTGTGTAGTACGGCCGGCGCGGGCGGCATGGCAACGTCCGAAGCGTGGAGATTCCGCGCGGCACGCATTCCCGCTGGCGGCCAGCCTGCGGCGAGAAACTGCTTAGAGCCCGCCGTCGCGTTCGGCGGCTTTTGCTGCTGCACACTCTGCCAGTCGCTTGGCGGCGTCGCGGCAGCCATCCACTGCGGATCCGGACAATTGTTTCCAAAGAGTATCCCCGTCGCTTTGCCACCACCGCCCGGAACGCCGCGCGCGTACTGAGGCCACCACGGGGTGTTCGGGTCGAAGATGTGCTTGACCGCGTGCGGGTGGTTGAAGTGGCTCCCTCCCTCGTACACCGGGTACGAGCCGTGAATTGGAGTTCCGTCTCGCGGCACGGTCGCCATCGGTGGTATGGACCTCGGCTGCCAGTACCCGGGTCCGTTTCGCATCTTGTCGGCGCTAGCTTTTGCCTGAGGAGAGGAGGAGGCATCACGCAGGTGGCGACACGCGCGGGCATTGATACAGACGCTCACCTTGGCGGAGCTCGACATTGCTGCTCTCAAAAGCTTGTTGTGTCTTCGTCGCCCTTTCTGCGCGCGCGACATCATCAGCGCGCGTCGGGACGACCGCGCGCACCGGCTGCAGGACGCACTCCAATTTCTTCCGTTTGCACCGCTCGCACGGGAACGTCTTATTGCATTTCACCTACAGGAGGCGCGCGCGCGCAGCAGGAATGACGACGAGTTTGGGGTGTCATAAATAACACAAAAAATCAACCTTTGAGAGACGGCAATTTAGACACGTTTCCCTTAGCACCCTGGACTCCTCGCCGTCGCTCTTGCCGTCTTTGGGGGCAGCGGCGGGCGCGGCCGAACTCTTCGAGATGTCCGCTGGGGTTGCTTCGGCATTTTCCTGCTTGTTTGGCGCGTTCGTCGCGGCGTCGGCACGCGGCACCGCGGGCGATGCACTAGGCGCAATTGACGCTTCGATGTTGGTGTCCTGCACATTTGAGCGGTGATGTTGTGGTTGAGGTGGTTCCGGTTTGACGACGACGACTGGGGTCTTCGGAGTGTCGATCAGTATCAAGGGATGATCGGTCTGCACGCCCACCCCTTCCATCCCAATTTCACTGCTTTTGAAAGCCACTCAATCAAGATCCAACACCAACACGGCTGAAAACTTTTCTTAACTCGACCAATAATAATACATCTCACACAAATTGTGTAGCATCGTGCTAAGAGGGAGGGGGGGGGTGCAATAAGTAGTAGGTTCTTCGGGGTTGGGGGGGTAATTATTAGTTCCCTTCGATTGAGGTGGTAAGCATAGATATCAGAATGGAGGAGTCAAAGGGTGGTGGTGGTGGCGACGTCGTCGTTGAAGAGCTCCGGGCTCAGATGTCCCAGATGCAGGCGCAGCTGAACCGGATCGAGTCCATGTTGCTACAGATTCAGGGTGCGCGGCGCTCAGACTTCTCGCACCAGTACTCGGCGCATCAGCAGCCGCCGTACGCTCAGCAAGCCCCCCTCGTCGCCCACCAGCAACGCGCCGAAGAGGAGCGGGAGAAGCGTCGCGAGGCGGAGGCACGGGCCGAGCGCGAGCGTCGCATCGCGCAAGAGCGCGCCGAGGCGGAGGCGGCCGACCGGGCACGCCGCATCGAGCAGGAGCGCGTCGCGCGCGCCGAGGCCGAGCGTCGGGCAGCCATCGCGCGCGCCGAGGCGGAGCGCATTGCGAAGGAGAAAGAGGAGGCGGCTCGCCAGGAGCGCATCCGGAAGGAAGCCGAGGAGCGCCGCAAGGCCGAAGAGGCGCAGCGCAAGCGCGACGAGTGCGTATTAGTTGTCGTCGTCGTCGTCTTCGTCGTCGTCGCGCGAAGAACCAACGCGTCTCGCAGGCTCGACAAGCATCGCCACGCTATTCTCGATGATCTCCTCGACGACTCGGAGAGCTCCTCCGGTGGGGGCTCGCTCTTCGGCTCGAGCAAAGACAAGCGCCCCGCCGCCGGCCTCTTCGACTAGCCGTACGACGCTGCAACGTATGTAGTAAGCAAGTCCCCACCAGTTCGTTCGATTCGATCGTCATCATAACACCATTGTTGGGAACCAACCTCCTCCTCTCCCAGCGGCGACAGCACCAGCACTACGAGACAACCACCACCGAACGGGGTGCGCGCGCGCGCGCAATCTAGGAAGAGGAAGGGGTATCGGGGGGCGCTGGGTTTCCCGACGAGGAAGTTCGCGCGCGCACCGACGACCGCCGGACCTTCCTCTTGGTGGCCGCGACGGGGGCTGCCTCTTTCTCGCCGCCGAGAGGTGCCGCCGCGACGACCGCCTGGGGGGCGGCGGGCGCTTTCGTTTGATTTTCCTGGAGGAGGACGGTGACGCCCTCGTCGTCGTCGTCGTCGTCCAGGGCGGGTAGCACGAGGGGTTCCTCCTCACGGACGAGGAGGGGGAAGCGGTCGGGGAACGCGTCAGCTAGGGCGTCGACCAAGGCCACCTCTCCGGGTAAGACGAGGTCCGAGTCGCGGGTGACGAGAAAGAGGTCCTCATCGGGGATGAGGTCAAAGCGGAGCTCGCCAGCCTGGACGACCGCGGTGCCGTCGAAATCCTCCCAGAGAAGCGAGGTGACGCGGGTCGGGTCGTCGGGCGCGGGGGACTTAAAAACGACGGGGCGCGCGCCCCTAATGGGAACGCCGAGATTCCGCAGGGCGTTGGGGCCCCAGAGGTTTAGGATCCAGTCCTCGAGGTCGGTGCGATCCACACCGCGGCTCGCCGTCGATATCCGGAACGCGCAGCGCGCGTCGCTCGCGGCGAGCGCGTCGACGACCGTCGCGCGCCACTCGTCGTCGTCGCTCGGGCCGAGACCCACCACGCTGCGGACCTCAAACTCGACGCTCGTGGTGAACTGGTCGCTCGCGAGGGTTTCGGCGGCCGCGCGCCCAAGCGACGCGCGGCGCGTCGGCGCGGTCGACGACGACCGGAGTCTCGGAACGAGCCGCACGCCGCGCCGCCCGTACTCGTCAGAGAGCGTCGGACTGCGGCGCAGCCCGTTGGTGAAGGCGGGGGCCTCGTCGCCCCCGAACAGAGGCCCGTGCCGCAGCACGGCGACGCGCGTCGCTCCCGCGCCCTCGCACCGAGAAGCGAGCTCGTCGGGCGTCGCTTCGGCCTTCCCGAGAAACGACGAGAACAGACCCCCTTCCTCGGGGTCGTCGGCGGGTGCGATTATCACGACCGACTTTGGCGAGCTCTCCGCCAGCATCGCCTCGACGATCTCGGCGAGCGAGCCGTCACCACACACGACGGCCGCCTCGCACGCCGCCGCGCCCGCCGGCGCCCGGGTGGTCCACCGCACGACCTCGGTGCTCCGCAGCTCGGAGGCCACCACGTCCGCGACGCTCCCCGCTGGCCCGCACACCAGAACGCGCTGCGGGACGAGTGCCGAAGCGGTCCAAACAACAAGCCACCACCACCACATCGGTGATGATGAGTGTGATGGCCGTTGGGTTCTCGTTTGATGCCGTTGAGACAGCGCCAACAAAGCCGACACGAAAACCGAAAAATTACTATATTCCAATGCTTCGGCGCGACATCGCGCTCGTCGCCATCACCGCCGCCGTCGCGCTGAGCGTCGTCGCGCACATGTGCTTCTCGGAGGAATCCACGAACCCTGTGCTTATCGCACTCGTGCAGAGCGCGCGCTTCATCGAGACGAGAAGAAAAGAGCCTGTGATGACGATGATGATGATGATGCCTCCGCGCACGGCTCTCCCGCCGCAGCAGCCCAACGAGATCATCATCACCCCTTCGGAAAAGTCCGAAGGAAAGCAGCACAACCAAGTAGCAGCAGCCACTGGTGGTGGTGGTGGTCCTCCTTCCCAAGCGGTGCGCCGCAAGCACGAGGCGTTGGTCGAGGCGTGCCGGCCGGAGGGCCTCGCCAAGGACGCGAACATGACCGATTACGCGGCGTTGATGCGCGCGCGGTTCGCCGAGGCGGCGAAAAAGGGGAACGCCGCGAAAAACACCCGAAAGTGTCGCGGCGATAGATTGTTCGCGGTGAGTCCGCGCAAGGACTTCAACGGGTTTGTCGCGCAGGAGCTCGTGGAACTCGGCCTGTGTCGGGCGAGGGACGTCTACAGCACCGGGGTCGACTTTTATTTGGGGGAGCAGTTCGACTCGGACAACGCCCCGCCCGACGACTGGGCGCGGCACTTTTCGCCCTTTTTCAACGAAGGATCGGTCGTCGGCTCGATGCCGGGGTTGATGAGGATGTTCGGGTCGAAGGACGCGTACGCGATGATTTGGTGGCGCTGTAAGGACTTGCGAAAAAAAATCGACCGCCAGGACGCAACAACAACAACGAAAGCACCCCTTTGCTCCAAATTGTGGCTGCCTTCCTTCAACGTCAACGGCGAAGAGCGCAAATTCAAGGAGGCCTTCCGCAAGCGGAAGATCAGCGCAGAGGACGTGCCCAACTTTGACCAACTGTTCGAGATTCTGTCGAGGTCGAAGAAGAAACTGCCGTCGTATTGGATCGTCAAGCCCCAGAGGAACACCTACGAGTCGCGCGGCATGCACTTAACCAAGCTCGCGGCGCGCGACGTGGCGAGCAAGCAGGCGCTCCTGCGGTGGGTGGAAAGGAGCGTGATGGACAAGACGTGCTCGACAAACTACGAAAAATTCCGATGCGATCGGCGCAAGATGAGCTTCCAATATTACGTCGACGAACCACTTTTGATAAAAGGTCACAAGTTCGACGTGCGATTGTGGCTCGTTATCACGTCGATCGACCCGCTCCGGGTCTTCGTCACGCGCCACGCGTATCCAAAAATTGCGTCGCGGGCGTTCGACCTCGACGACCTGGGCGACCAGTGCCGGCACATCAGGATGTTGATGGATCCCCACTGCGACACGAATCCCGACGAGTTTCTGGCGACGTTCGAAAACAGCGCGTACCCGAAGACGACGGCGAGCCCCGTCTTCTTCCGCGCCGTCAACGACTCGTGGGTGGACGCGGAAGCGTGGTGGCACGAAACCGTCTGGCCGGCCGTCGAGTCCGCATTCACAAAAATATTCATGCTCGTCCGCCCGAGTCTGCTCAAGCTCGAGAAGGCCGCCGAAAGTCGAGAGCTCGAAGAGTACGGCACCGAGCGACACCGCGCGCACCGCAGGTTTGGGTTGCTCTCGCCCGATCTCGCGATCGACAAACACGGTCGCCCGTTCGTCGAGGAGATCAACACGAACGGCATGATCATGGGCACGCATTTGCGCGACGGCGGCCTCAACGACCTCTTCACCGACGACGGTTACCTGCGCCACCTCTTTATGTTACTCGGGGCGAACGGCCACCCGGACCAAGTTCGGTACAACGCGTCTCTCGAGGCCGCGATCGACGCGTTTTGCGACGCCCGCCACGAACCCTGCTCCGACGCCCACAAGGGCCACCTCCGCCTCTCCGTTCACGAAGAGGCCCACGCCGGGCCTCACTGGTACCGGCTCTACCCGCCGATCCCGTGCTTCGGGGCCTCCTGCGCCGCAACAACCGAGGAGGAGGAGGAGGAGGACGGCGGCGCGTCGTGGTGGCCCCAGCAAGCGCGCGTCACGGGGGAGATGCGCCGCGCCATGCAGGAAACCCCGCTCGACGTCCTGTTGCGGGAATTCCAACAGAATACGGACACCTCCAAGATCCACGGCGTCCCGCAAGTCCCGGGCCACGGCCGCTGGGCTCCTCGCACCTACGCGGGCTTATCCGCGTCGCCCTGACAAACAACACACGACTAGAAGACTACTACTACGAGGGGTCCTCCTCTCTCAAGTCGATTTTCTCCGGAGGATCGCGGCGGGCGACCTTGTCCCGAAACATGTGATGCGCATCTTGCCACGCAGTCTGGAAGGCGTCGGGTTTGGAGGCGCGCTTGAGTCTCCCTTGGAGGTTGGCCGTGTCGATATCAGTCTCGATGACGAGGCGCGGCTGGTTTTCTTCGAAGACGCGAGACCACCATACGACGACGTCGCGCGCGGGCGGCCTCTTGCGGAGCGTGAGGCGGACGCACTTGCGAGATTGGAGCGACGAGGGGGCGTCCTCGAGCTCCCAGTCCAACTCGCGAAGATCGGCGGCGTGGTCGTCGTTGTCGGCGAGGCGAAAGCTGGGTCGCGCGTCGTTTTCGCACCAGACGTCGTACGCGAGATTCGCAGCGAACGTTTCGATCGACAACACGCAACAGCGTCCACTGAGCGACACCCGCGGCCTCGCCTCGGCCGCGCGTGTTGCCGTCGTCGCAAAACGCACCGTCACGTCCTCCGCAGTCTGCGTCCACGCGAACAACGGCGACCCGTCCGGGCGTCGACCGATCGAACCGTCCAGCGCCTCGTCGACGCGCCCGAACCGCGGCGCGAGCGGCGCTTCGGTTTTTGTCGGGCGCCGCTCGGCCTCGAGCCGCCGCCGCGCCTCGTCCTCGTAGTAAACTTTTTCTTCCTCTTCGTCCGACACCTCGAGCTTGTCCCATCGCGAGTAGTCGAGACGACTGTCGCGGGGTTTTCTTTCGAGACGACTGTCGCGGGGTTTTCTTTCGACACGCCAGCCCTCCGTGCCGACGACGACCTTCGACCCTTCGTCGAGCCTCGTCACGCGCGGACGCGCGGGGAGTTCGTCGTCGTCGTCGTCGTCGCCAATGTGTGCGAACCGCGAATAGTCAACCATCGTTCTCAACGGAAGAGAATGAATGAATGAATGGGCCACTTTCGTCATAGGATATCGCCCGCCGTCAGGATATCTGCAGGCGTCATAACAATAACGATCCTCGGATTTACGATGGCATGGCCCCGCCAAGAGCGGGGATCCCCTGCCACCGCACGCTGCGAAGGGTGCCACCGTAGCCGCTGGCAGACCAGGTAGGGTCTGTGGCGGCGGCGGCGGCGGCGACGGCGGCGACGGCGATAATTAAAGTCACGACGACGCAGACAACAACGACGACGACGACCAAGACGACCAAGACGAGGAAGCAACAGCAAAAGAGCGCTGGAATGAACAAATACGAGCTGGTCGGCGTCGTGGGGGAAGGGGCCTACGGCATTGTCCTCAAGTGTCGGAACAAGGACACGGGCGAGACCGTCGCCATCAAAAAGTTCAAGGAGTCGGAGGACGACGAGGAGAACGTCAGGAAGACGATGGTCCGAGAGGTCAAAATCCTTCGGATGCTCAAGCATCCCAACATCGTCAACCTCAAGGAGGCCTTTCGGCGCAAGGGCAAACTCTATTTGGTGTTTGAGTTCGTCTCGAAGAATCTTTTGGAGGTCCTCGAGACGAACCCAAACGGCGTCGGCTCGGAGTCGATGCAGCGCTACATGCTCCAGCTGTGTTTGGCCATCGATTGCTGCCACTCCCAGCACGTCATCCATCGCGACATCAAGCCCGAAAACTTGCTCATCAATCTCCGGGAGAAACAGCTCAAGCTCTGCGACTTTGGCTTCGCGCGCACTTGCACGGCCAACACCGACCTTAGCGACTACGTCGCGACGCGGTGGTACAGAGCACCAGAACTTTTGCTGGGATCGACAACTTATGAAAAGTCGGTCGACATCTTCGCAATGGGCTGCATCATGGGCGAGCTTGCCGACGGACAGCCTCTCTTCCCCGGCGAGAGCGAGATCGACCAACTCTACATCATCCAGCGCGTGCTCGGCCCGCTCACGCCGCAACAGAACGAACTATTTTTGCGCAACCCCCGCTTCGTGGGGTTGAAGTTTCCAGACATGTCGAGACCAGAGACGCTTCAGAAAAAATATGTCGGCAAGCTCCCCAAGTTGGCCCTCGTCTTTCTCAAGTCGCTGCTCCACATGGAGCCGTCGGCCCGCGCGACGAGCCGCGAGTGCCTCGACAACGCCTACTTTGACGATATCAGACACGAGTACCCTGCCCTCTCGAGCCGCGTCGTGTCGGCGTCGCGGTCTACGAGAACCACTACGACTCCCGACCACCGCGGAACCGACGGCGCCGGAGACGGGGCCTCGCACGCTCCCGACCTCCAGATCCCGATAATCTCCGCGTCCAACAAAGGAGGACGAGATCAACAGCAGCAACAACAACAACAACAACAACAAAATGGCGCGCTCCTGCGCCAGGACAGGCCATCCCTTCCGGGAGAGGCCGCGAGCATCGGTGGCTCGTCGAATCGCTCGGGATTGCGATCCGAAAAGCACCAAGGCGACACCGTCGCGAATTCATCGACGCGGGACGACGACATCCCCCACATCTCCTCCTCATCTTCTTCAAGCCATCGAGCGGCGCACGGGAGCGGGTCGAAGGAGACGTCGTCGCGGAACAGAGACCACGGCCTTGACGGGAACCGCGGGTCGACGCCGGCGCCCGACGAGCGTGCGACGCCGACGCCGCCGAGCTTACTGCCGCCCGACCGGCTCGGCCGGTTCAATAAACACTCTCGGAACGTCCTGCCCAGTAGTGGCCAGGAACTCCCTCACGCTGCCGAGGCCAAGGAAAATCCTGACGTGCACATGGCCGAGGCCGCGGGCGTCCCGGAGGACAAGCCCAGCGCACCAAGCAGCTCCGCTGCCAAGAATTGGAGTCCGCTCGACGCGCGCCGACCTCACAAACAAAAGCGACGCGACAAGGGGCTGCGCGCCGACCGACCCTCGCTCGAGCGCGGCAGTCTGGTACCAGACAGCAGCCCATCGCGGCCGCCCGCCAATGCAGCCGCCGCCGCCGCTGCTGGCGGCAAGAATTCCTCGGTGCTCGGCTGTCCGCTGAGCGAGCGGCGCGAGACTAAGGGCGGGCGACCTCGGTCATCGCGCGCCGAGGACGAGTTTGGACCGCCCACCAAGCCCAAGTCGCGCATGGGGCGTGAGCGGGGCGCTCTTGCGAGCCTCCAGCCGGTCCACGGCGCGACAGGTACCTCGTCAGGGCCTCCCGAGGAGCCGTTTGGTGGCGACAAAATGGAGGATGCCGACGAGAAGCCCGACTTCAAGCCGGACTTCAAGGCCGATCTCAAGACACTCGACACCCCCGCGTTGAGCCTCCCGCGCAACGGGAAGGGCGTCCAGCCGATCGGCGTTGGAAAGCGTAAGAAGATGCGGAGAGACACGACGCAGCACGTCGAGCGAAAACCCCCCGACTTTAAGGAGGAGCTCCAGCGAGAGCAGGAGCGAGAGTTTCAGCGCGAGCGCGAGCAGAAACGCGAGAACGAGATTCGCGAGCTTCGCGAGTTCTCGTCTAAGCTGCCCGCCAAGCTCCAAGAGAAACTGAACGACGGTTTCAACACCGCCGACGTTAGAAATAGTCAGTTCTCGTTTGGCGAAACCTTTAGCCGAGGTGAGCGCCGACGCATTGGGACCGACCAAGAGCGAGAGTACGCCGAGGGCGCACGCCACGACCGCCTCATGCTCGAACAGATGGACCCCGCCAATTTTAGACTACAACAAAGAGAATCCAAGTAGGCCGACTTTCCCCACCTACAAAAATATGGATCTCCGCAACTCGCCTTTCGATCGAAGACTCTTCTCGAGAACGCCTATTCGGGAAGCGCCGCCGCACGTCTCGGCGCAGCCCTTATGTTGTCTCCATGGATGTTGATGGGCCCGAAGATGACAGGCAGACAACATCTAATAATATGTAGACTCGAGAAGGAGGAGGATGGGGTATTCCTGGGGGATCTCAGGGCGCTTGGGGGTGTCGCGCTCCGAGCTGGTCGACTTTATGTAGTTAGGCACCTGCGAGCGCCGTGGCGAAGCAAGCATATTCGCGTTCCGTTCAAAAGAACAACAAGGGCCCAAGTCACGTTCCGCATGGTCGGGGTTTTTGTCACGGACTTGGAGGAAGGAAGCATCATTTTTATTCTCAATGTCGACATCGAGATTGTTGGGGAAGTAGCGAGGACTGAAAAGCGATGCGTAGGCGGCAGCTCGAGTCTCACATATGGTTTGTTTGGTTTTGTAGTGCCGGCGGTAAGAAATACGAAATAAAGCGCCATTGCCCAGACATCGACATTGAGCTTTTCGAGGGAGAGAGGCGCACAACACGAAGGAAAAGGAAAAAGAAGGAGAGTCGGTGAGAGAGTGCGGGGAGGATCCGCGGTTTGGCCCTCAAAAACCTTATGCAACATAACGTCGAACGGAGTGGTCGCGAAGGTGATGTCACCTCGCGCGCTCACCGCGTCCAAAGATGGTGAGAGTGAGGGCGGCTTCGTCTTGGGCATGTCCGTCCACATGTCTTGACTCTTGCGACTCACGCGCTGGGTTTATTATATTCTTGAGGTGTGGAGTCAACATTGTCCCTGTTCCATGAAAACGAAGTCCAGTGCGGAACGCCACGGTCTAAATGTGGTGGCGACGTGCGAGTGGCGGTGCCTGGGCACAAGTGGCGATTCGAGTGGCAGCGCTGCATGCCGAGTAGCGACTATTAGAATCGAGCGCACCTCGACGGACGGCACCATCATTGACCCCCCGTAACAAACACCACACACAACGGAACTACAGTAAAGTTTACTGATAACGCGTCAGACACACAAACTGAATCCATTTTGACACTCCCCGCCCATTCGACGTATAATTCATATCTTTAAGCAAGCCGGTCTCGAGCGCAAGATCGCCCACCTCGACAAGAACCGCCGTTGGGCCACAGGTAAGCATACCAAAGCCAGGACCCTCGCTCAGCAAGAGGAGAGAGGAGCTCAATCGAGCTTGGCGCGGAATTACATTTCAAATACAAGATGCTCGAAGCTTGGTTCCGCCTCCTCCCTCACGGAGACAGCCAAACTTAAGCTGCCCTCATGGAGCGTGATGCGTCGGACCAAGGATTGATCGCTCAGTGCCAATGCTCCGAAGAAGAGGACGTGGCCGGCGACGAAGAGGCTCGTCAGTCTAAAATTTGAGCCTGGCTCTAGTAGGCTATATAGAGACTCTGGGAGTCTCTGGTGCCAGCGCATTGGTCGCGAGGACAAGAGCGGCGATTTCGCCCCGCGCCGCCCCTCGGGTCCTCGACAGGAGTGGCGAAGCGGTGTGGCGACCGCCTCTCGGGGAGTCGCTGACGCAAATCTGGGGTGGCAATCTCGCTCCACCCATTTGCATTCCACACTCCCAGAGTCATGACAGAGGATTGCGACTCGCCCACCTAGACACATTGCATTATGGCTTTAAACAACAATTTACATAGCCTGAGTCGCGGAAACTACGGGTAGACTGCACCGATATTCGTTCGTTGCCTTCCATTAATTCTTACAAACTTAATCGCCACACTTGTGTGCATGGGGGAATAATCTTTTCACCGGTTAGCAAAACGACCATGATCAAACGGGAAAAACCGGAATTATTAACCGGATGAACTCTCCTTCGACGGCTGTCTGCTCTCACGAAACTGTTCGTTCGAGTTCGAGTCGCGCACCCTCAGTGGGTTGCAGGGGCTCAAGGGCGGGGGGGCTCAGGCTTGGGGGGGGAGGGGCGAACGCGCAAGTTTTGTGCCCGGGGGGGGGGTCTGCGACCCCCCAAAGCAAAAGATTCGTGCTATGGTGAGGGGGGTCCGACCGCCGCGCGCGCCCGCTACATAGAAGAGGCCTTAAAACGATGCTTGCCTGCCTTGTTCGCCAGGCGGCGCCGAGGCGGCCAGCAGAGCTATAGATCTACGGACGGCCACGGACTGTGGGCCGGCGACTCGGCCGGAGGGAGCGCCTCTGCTTGCCTCGCGCTCATTGCGCGCACAGGCGTTGGAGAATCGGACCAGAGGGAGCGCGGCTGCAGGAAGATCACTGTGCTTTAGCAAAACGCGAGACTCCGAACCATAAAACTTGACGAAATATTGTATGCGTCCTGTCCTGTCCTGTCCTTGAGACCACGACGACAACGACAACGACAACGAACCGCCCCCGGTGAACATGGACAATGCCAACGAGCCGAACTCCGTTGACGAGCCCGCCCTCGAGGAGGAGGAGGAGGAGGAGGAGAGCTTCGCGACTCGCTCCCGAGGAGTACCTCCGCGACTACCTCACGGACCTCTTAGACTTCGCATTCTACCGCGAGGCCGCCACATTCCGTACGACCCATTCAGCGTCGCTACACACACCCCAGTTAATTTATTTTCCTCTTCGAAACTGTAGCCTGAAACATTGTAGCGCCCTTTGGTGCTGCAGTGCCCGTTATCGGTTGGGGTCATAGAACCTCCAGCGCTATAGAAAAGGCCTAGGGGAGGGGAAAAGGGGAACCGGCCCCTCAGCGCTGCTAGACTTTCGTGCTGGGGGTGTTTTCGTCGTTTCTCGCGCCCAAAGCCCCCCCCCGGATAAAGAATAATCAATACGTGAAGCCCACCCCCTCCCCCAAATTCGCGGGCGCAAAAAATATGCTCTAAAGAAGATATTGGAGCCAGCCGGGGTCATTGTCACCCACACGTCGTCGCCTGGTCGCGTTCGGCGGCCGGCCACATAATAATATATGCGCGTTATCTACGTATGCAAAAAAAATCGCAGGTCGGCGTCGTCGTCGTCGTCGTCGTCATCAGATAAAGATGAGGACGAGGGCTGTCGGCACGACGCAGAGGCCGAAGGCGAAGAGAGAAAAGGCGAGGCGGCACTTAAGGGCGGATTGGCGGGGATCGTCTTTGTAGAGGTAGTAGTAGATGCCGCCCGGCAAGATGTAGGAGATGGCGGTGGAACCGGTGGCGCCGACGAGCGACATGACGAGGGAGAGGCTCTTGACGGCCGAGGCGATAAGAAAGGAGAGAGCGAGGAAGGCGGCGGTAAAAACGAGGCGGGCTTTGGTGTTCTGGCGGATGTCAGGATGTCGGGATTCGAGGAGCGAGAAAACGCAGGCTCGGGAGGGGTGGCATTGTAGGGGATAGGAGAGCGAGACGAGGAAGGCGACAAAGACCCTCGCCGTCGCGACGACGGGCGAGGCCGAATAGTTGGTGAGGATGTCTCCCTCGACATGCGTCCCGAAGGTGTCAAAGCCGGCCAAGCCGACGGCGAGGTAGACGCAGAACGCGACGGAGATCGAGACTAGAATGACGGTGTCGATCCTGAGCCTCGTGGGCGAGGCGATCTCGTTGCAGACGGAGAACATGTTCTGATGGCAAGTGTAGCCATAGACGAAGACAGGGAGCGTTTTGGTCGCTCGGAGGCCGAGGTCGGCGACTCGGGACGAAGAGCCGCAGTTGTCGTCGTCGTCGCAGTCGTAGGATAATTGGAGGGCGATGATCATGATCGTGAGGTACGCGACAAAAGCCAAGGATAGACCCGACGTGAACTTGAGGCCGTCGAGTTTCTCGAGCGCGGAGAGGGGCGCGACGACGAGAACGGCGAGAACGAGCCAGGGCTCGCGGCGCCGCCATATGCCGTGGTGAATGACGCGCGGCATCGAGTCCCCCACAACGATTAGGTAGGAGGTGGCGACCCCAAAGCACTTGAGGCCGATCGCGACGTCGATGAGAGAAGCGAACCGGGGAGCGGCGAGCTCGGCGACGGACCGGAAAGTGGCGGCGCCGTCGGGAACTTTCTCGGCGCATTGCGCGAGAAGGTGGAGTCCCAACGCCGAGAGGGCCCCGAAGACACCCAGCAACGCGATCCCCAGGCCGGACCCGACGTTGGCGAACGCGAGTGGGAGCCCGAGCATCCCCGAGCCCAGCACCGTGTTGGCGAGATTGAAGCTGCACGAGAGCAGCGACCCAGGGCGCTCGACCGAGGGCCCTTGTTTCGAGTTTTCGCTCGAGGAGGTCTCGAGGCTCGTCGTGTCGAACCCCGAGCCCCTGATCGGGGAGGCCGTCGGCATCATCATTTTGCCCCAAGCCCGAGAGGAGAAGGACCGTTATTTTTTTCGGGTGTTCGTTCGTTTTCGTTCGTTTTTGGTTGGTTCGTTCGTTCGTTCAACGGAACTAAAGTTTTGGTTGTTCCTGCGATGCAGTTCTTCGCGGATGGTGCGCTCGAGAAGGCCGGAGCCGCCGCGCAGGAGCGCGAGGAGGCGCAGGAGACGGTGGAGGAGTCGGTCTACATGCTCGAGCTCCCGACGTTGAGCGAAGAAAGCTCGCTCGCCGCAGCGGTGGAGCTGCGGTTGCGCAGCTCGACGGAGGCGGTGACCCCCGCCACCAAGTCGACGACGACGACGAGGGAGTCGTTGTGCGCGTTGTTTTCGTCGTCCTCTTCGATGGTGCGGTCGGTGTTGCCGCCGCTCGAGTGGGTGCCCAAGCTGTCGGCGGCGCGGGCTCGCGCCGACGTTATCGCCGGACTCACGGTCGGCGTCATGGCGGTTCCTCAATCCATGTCGTACGCGGCGATCGCCGGCCTTGATTATGTCTACGGGCTCTACGCGGCGGCGGTCCCGACGCTGGTGTACGGGTTCTTGGGGGGCTCGGGCCAGCTTGCCGTGGGCCCGGTCGCGTTAGTGTCGCTCCTAGTCGAAGAGGGATTGAGGGACGCGCTGACGCGCCGCGAGTGTCCCGAATACGTCGATTCGATGTCGAATCATCGACAGCTTGAAGACGCCTCGTCGGGTGCGACGTGCCCCGCCGAGTACGCGCGACTCGTCCACCTGTGCATGTTTTTCGTGGGCGTCCTGCAATTTGCCGGGTCGATCGCGAAGCTCGGTTTTCTCGTGAATTTTCTCGGACATCCCGTCATCTCGGGGTTCACGAGCGGCGCCGCGATCATCATCGGGGTGTCGCAGATGAAGTCGTGGCTCGGGGTCTCGCTCGTCAAATCCCAATACGCCTACGAGACCCTGCTCGACCTCGTCGCCAAAGTCGCGAACGGCGAGGCGAGGTCGGCGCCGCTGATGCTCGGCCTCGCGTCGTACGGCGCGCTCTGGGGGATCCGGTACGCGAGCCAGAAATGCCCCCAGCGCGTTGGGTGGCTCCGGCCGCTCGGTCCGCTGTTCGTCTGCGTTTCGGCCCTCGGCCTCATGATTTCCGCCCCCCAACTCCGCGACGACTACGGCGTCGGCGTCGTCGGACCCGTCCCCCGAGGCCTGCCGCCGTCGTCGTTCGGGGTGGTGCTCCGCGCCGCTTTTTCCGACGCCAAGCGCGTCCTCCCGACGGCGCTCTCGGCCGCCCTCCTCGGGTTCATGGAGACCATCGCAATCGGCAAGTCGCTCGCTGCCGCGCACGGATACGAGCTTTCGTCGACGCGCGAGATGCGCGCCGTCGGAGCGTCCAACGTCGTCGGATCATTCTTCTCGGGCTACCCCGTCGCCGGCTCCTTTTCGAGGTCGGCCGTCGCCAACGCGACCGGCGCGAGAACACCCCTCGCCGGCCTCACCACCTCGGTCGTCCTCTTCGCGACCTTGGTCTGCCTCCCTTCCTTCGCCCGCAAGCTCCCGCAATTCGTCCTCGCGAGCGTCGTCGTCTCCAGCGTCGTTAACCTCGTCGCGATCGACGAGGCCCGCAGGCTCTGGCACGTCCGCAAGCCCGACTTTTGCTTGTGGGTCTTGGCCTTTGTTGGCGTTTTGTTCGTGGGTGTCCTCTACGGTCTCGCCATCGCCGTCGGCGTCTCACTCCTCATCGTCCTCTACGAGAGCGTCCGCCCCCAGATCATTGTGCTCTGGAAACTCCCGGGGACCTTCGTCTATCGCAACGTCAAGCAGGGCGAAACAAACGGCCAGTTTGTCGACGGCGTCCTCGTCCTGCGCGTCGGCGCGTCGATGTATTTCTTCAACGTCGCCTACATCAAGGACACGGTCCTCGACCTCGCGCGACGCTACGACAAGGTCGTGCGGCCGCGCGCCGCCGCCGCTTCTGACGACGACGACGACGACGACGACAGGGATTTGGGAAGAGTCCGCTACGTCGTCATCGAGATGACACCCGTCCAGTCCCTCGACTCCACCGCGCTCCACATGATCGAGGACCTCGCGAAAGACCTCAAGCGCCGCCGCGTCCACATGTGCCTCGCGTCCTGCGACGCGCGCGTCGAGGACACCCTTCGACGCGCGGGCCTGCAGCGCCGCGTCGGCTACGAGTGGTTCCATTCCAACGTCAACACCGCGGTCGAATTCTGCGTGCGCCACCGCGCGGCGACCGACGCGCTCCGCGCCGACGCGAGGCTCCTAGAGGCTCACCGGCGGAGGAGGCTCGACGCGGCGAGCGACCGCGAGTCGCCGCCGTCGCCGCCGCCGCCCGAGGACAACGACGACGTTGAGATGGCGCGCCTCTCGGCCGACGCCCGCTCGGCCGACGACCGCGCGGCGTCCTCCCTCGTCCGCCGATCATCCCCCAAGTCGTCGTCCTCGTCGTCGTTGCTGTCGTCGGCTTCTGCGGAGGGCAAACCGCCGACGACCAAGAAGAATTATAACGCCTTCGGATTGCCCTCCTTCTTTCGTCGGCAGCCTTCCGGCGGCGGCAGGTCCGACAAGAAGACCGACGCAGACGACGACGACGACAAGGACCCGCGCGTTCTGATGCTCGCGTCCAAGCACCGCGTCGTCAGCCGCGAGAACCTCTCGGCCGCCGAGCTCCTCGCCCCCGAGCGCCGCGCCCTCGACGCCATGATCGGCCACGAAGAACGCAAGCACCACGCCCCCTCCCCGCAGTCGTCGGACGAGACTCCCGCATCCCTCGCCGAAAAGCGAAATTTCCTCGCTTCGCGCCGTAGCGTCGTCGAGCAGAGCGCGATCGCGGCTTCGACGGCCGAGGTCGTCGCCCCCATCCGCGAGACCCTCGCTCCCCCGCGCGTTGTCGCGCTCCCCGACGACACAGCCTCCGATCTCATGATCTTCCTCGCCGTCGACGTCGCCGACCGCCCGGGCGTCCTGCGCGACATCAGCGACGTCCTCCTCCGAGAGCTCGCGCTCCAGGTCCGATTCTCCGAAGCGGCCGTCGTCGGCCGCCGATCCATTTCCATCTGGCGGTGCGAGGTCATCCACCGAGGCCACGACGACGTCCTGGCGGCGGCGCGCCGCGCCGAGGCGGCCGTCTCCAGCTGCCTCTCATCGGGTCGGGGCCACCACCCCCACTAAAAAAGAGATTATTACACTGTATCCGCCCGCATATAAAAAGACTTTTGGATGAATCCGGCAGCAGCAGCAGCAGGAGCAGCAACCCGACCGTGGAAAAGCCGGTCGCCGGTCGCGCGATAAACTGCAGTTTTTGTCATCACTACACCTCGGAGTTAGTAAGGTAGATCTCATGGTAGCCACCCGGCACGTGCGCGCGAGGGCTCTCGCGTACGAAGCGAGCGGACAATTCGCCGAGGTGGACGACGAGGTGGTGACGAGGATCTTGCGGCTGGCGTCGGAGTGGCCGCGGCTCGCCGTGCGACGCACGTGTCGAAGGTTCCACGAACTCGTCCCGCGGTTGCGGTCGAATCTGGTCGGAGACACTATCGCCGCGTTCAGCGTGTGGACGGCCGAAGCGTGGCTCCGGAACTTGGAACGGGACGGCCGGTGGATGCGGTGCGCGCGGCCGCCGGACGACGTGACGGCCTTCTCGGCGGCGTCGGCCCTCGGCCACGAGGTCGTCGCGGCGGCCGCGTGCTCGACGTCGAGGCGCGCCGGCGTCCTTTCCTACAACCCGCGGACCAACGCCTGGCGGCGGCTGCCGTCGCTGCCGTTCGACCACTGTCAGTGGCTGGCGGCGTTGGACGAGCGGCGCCTGGTGGCCGCGGGCGAACACACGAACAACCTCGCGCTCTTCGACGGCACCCGCTGGGCGTCGATTCCCTCGCCTTTTCGGGGGACCACTTTCAACTTTGCCTTCGGGACCTCGGGGGACAAGCTCTACATTGGGTTGCCCGAAAACAACGGCCGGACCGTCAGGTTCCGGATCTATGACCACGCGGCGAAGACCTGGGCCGACGGACCCGCCTGGACGGCGGGCGATGCTATCTTCGAGTGGATCGTCGCCGACGGGGTCCTCGACTGGGTCACGCGGGGCCACCCGATGTGCTCGGCCTTCGAAAACGTCGACGGACCCCCCACCCGACGCCGCGGAAAGCGTCGCAAGGGCGTCCCCGCGCGCGTCACCCTCCTCGTCGACCGCATCATCTTCCCCTCGCTCCTCTATGCTCCGCACAACGCCTGGACCCCCGCCGAAGACGGCTCGGCGAAATGGCTCGTCCACCCCCGACCGAGCCGCGGCCCGCCCTACCAGAATCTACAAAAAGAGCGTCACTGCATCGCGACGTTCGCCGCGCCCGAGTGACGTGCTCCATTCTACTTCCCCGACCTTCTTTCTTCGGACGGAGTCGCGCTCCCTCGTTCCTTGCTGCGGGCGGCGCCCCTTCCTCTAGAATCAAAAAAATTCACCGTGGCGCGCTCATAAACCCTGTTGACCTTTCTTTCGGGGCAGGCAGCACGGCTGCGACGTTGTCGTAAGTGTCGTAATTCGGACAAATCGACGAGCCTTGTCACTGTTTTTTTCGGAAGGGGACGCGCTTTCTTCTTCTTCCTCCTCTACGAGCAGCTATCACCAACAAGGCGAGGCCGGCGACGACGGAGCAGATGATGACAGTCGCGAGGCGCGACGTCGGCGGGGCCTTGGAGGTGCCGAGCCACACGCAATTCCGCGCGAGCTTCCCAGTGTCGCACCTGTCCGTGATCGCCTCGACCTCCTCGTCGAGAAGGCGGCCTAGAAGAGAATCGCCGAAAGAATCGTACTCGACACCCTCGAGCGCACTGCTCAGGTGCGACTTGAGCATACGAAACGTCAGGTCCGACGATGCGAACGCCTGGGTGACGATGAGATGGGCCAGAACATCACGCACCTCGTAGTTGGAGAAGATGAAGGAGCGAATCTCCTCGACGACCGAGGACTCCGTCGCCGGAGCCATCTTCGCTTCGCCCTTAAAAATGCAACAACTTCTAATAATAATTAATAACCCTCAAACCAATATGAGGGCAAGGATCAAGTGTCAGTACTTGTTCCTCAACACGAACGAGCTTGTTCGAGGGATGTGTGCTCCATAGCTAAGTAATACGAAAAAAGAAGAGGGCGGAGGAGGCTCGTGACGCCCCGCGTCACGCCGTTTTTTTGACGCGGGCGGGATGGAAAAGCGCATGTTTTTTATTTATTCTTGACGAGGTCGTCGAGCTTGTTGGACCATATAGAGAGAGGGCTGAGACGTGACCTGGTTTTGTAATCGCGCGAACGGGGAGGTCATTCATTTTCCCAGCTTGGCGTCGACGTTAAAGTTTTTTTCGAGGCAGAGGGGGTGTGCGACACATCTGAGAGGAGGGAGCGTCACCAATGTGCGCTGGAGGCAAAACTCCCAGGTGATGCGCGACCAGAATCCCCCGCGCCAAGCCAAGACCTCATCACCGTCGTTATGCTTCGGTAAAACCGGTGGAGCTGGGTTTCATTATCGGGGATAATAAATACGTTGTAGAGGGCGGGGAGTTTCTTGGACAGTCGTGTGCAGCACCCAACGACGATTGGATGCATTTTTCTCGGCCGGGCGCATTTGTTTTTCTTCCAAAATAAGTCGCTGTCGTAGGCTTGCCGGCCATGTAGGGGGTCCTCTTCCTTTCAATTCGGGCCATTATTTCCTCACCTGCTTCGTTAGTCATACTCCTCCTCGAGAGAGCAGCCCCGCCCCGCCCCGCCCCGCCCCGCCCCGGCCCGGCCCTGGTGCTGCTGGATTCGTCAACACAAGCGCGGCGGTACAGGGTGAGGGGTGCAGCCGTTTTCTTATTACTACTATAAATTAGGTTGCACTAATTATGATACGTAGCATAAAATAAAATTTGAAAGTAGTAAAAATGGCTGAGGAGAATCAATCGAGAGAGAGAGAGGTTCCGTCCTGTTGTTGCAATTTAGGTTATATTGCAAGATGAGACGACGAATCATCGAGTTGGAATGAGATGCGTTTGGTTGGCGTTGCGCGCGTGGTCCGCGCCGTGCTCCGGCGGTGGATCGGGGGGTTGGTGTCGGTGGAGGACGTGCACTTTGCGCTGCGGTCGGGGGCGCTCGAACTGGTGAATGTGGAACTGTCGGTAAGTCGGACCGAAGACGCGCTGTCGCGGAGCGGCGTAGGTGCGCGCGTGGTGTCGGCGCGCGCCGCGCGGATCTCGGTGTCGCTGCCGTTGTCGTGGCGGCGCGGCGCGCGCGTGCGTCTCGAGGTAGACGGCGCGTCGGTCGTGCTGGACGCGACGGCGGAGTCGGAATCGTCTCGAAGAAGTCGTTCGAGGGAGCGGAGCGCCGCCGTGGCCGCGCGGCTGGAGGCCGAGGAGGAGCTTCTGGGGGCGCGGGGGAAGGAGCGGTTCTGGCGGCGCGCGGCTCGGCGGGTCGCAGAGAGCGTGGACGTTGTTTTCCGGCGAGGTTCGGCGACGGTTCGACTCCCGGGCGGCGGATCGTTCGGGGCTTCGCTCGAATCTCTCGCGCTCGAGGCCGACGCCGCCGAGGGGTGGGTGAAGAGTCTGTGTGTGGAGGGTCTCGCCGCATACCACCAGAAGCGGCGACGTGCTTCGAAAGTCGAAAAAGAGAAGGAGGGACTCTTCGCCGAGACCGAAAAGGCGTCGAGGGCGGAGGACGACGTCGTCCTGGCGCCGTGCGCGTGTCGCGCGCGGCTCCGGCTGTCTTCGTCGTCGTCGGCCCCTGTCGCGGCGCTCGACGCCACCGCCGAGGTGGTCGGGATCGCGATCTGGACGGTCTCGGCCGCGCGGTGCGCCGAGCTCGCGGCGGCGCTCTTCCGCGCGACCGAAAACGACGAGGGCGCGTACGTGCCGACCGAACGACTCTGTCGCGCGGCCGCCTTTCGCGCGTTTTGCCGGTCGACGACCTCGAGGTGGCGATACGCGGCCGCGCTCGCGACCCTCGAGACGACGAGCATCGCGGACCGTCTCCTTTTCCGCGCCAAGCTCCGGCGGCGGTCGGAATACGTCGCCGTCTGCAAAAAACGGCGCGAACCCGACGTCGAGTCGCCGCGGTGGTTTTTTCTCCGCGGCCGGCACCGGGAGAGCCCCGACGACCTTCTGCGCGCCGTCGAGCGCGACTTCGACCTCGACGCCCTGCTTTTATTCCGCCAGGTGGGAGTCCGGCGGCGCGAGGTTCCCCCGGCGTCGCCTCGGCCCGACGACGACGACGACGACGACGTCGTCCCGAACTTGGTCGAGACGCGCGCCGCCGAAACCCTCCTTTCCTCGACGCTCGCGAGCGTCCGGATCGAGGCGAGGTCGGCCTTTGTGACTACCTTCCGCGACGCCGACGACAAGCCATTCGCGACCGTCGCCGCCGAGGCCGAGGCGCGATGCGCGCTCTCGTTCGACGACGCCGTCGCGGGAGTCTCGGCCTGGCGCTGCGCGCTGCGCGCGACTCGCCTCGTAATCGCCGACCTCGCGGCGCCGCAGCCGCGCACGATGCCCGAAAGAGAGAAGAAAGACGGCCCGGCCCTCCCCTTTTTCGACGACGACGAGGAGGAGGTGAAGAATGCGTTTTTCGACAACGCGAGAAGCGACCTCCTCCCCGAGGTCGCCGGCGCGCGCGTACTCGGCGTTCCGGGACTCGTCGTCCGCTGCGCCAAAAAGACCAAGGACCTCGCCGTCCTCGGGGCGGACCTCCGCGACCTCGACCTCACTGCCGACTGGGCCCTCCTTGCGCGCGCGCGCGCGGCGGCTTTACCCGTCTGGAGCGCCTGCGCCGGGCGCTTCGATTCCGCGCCGCCGAATCCGAATCCGAATCCGAATCCGAGGGGACGCGCGATCGAGGTTTCGGTCCGGTTCCGCGACGCGCGCGTCGTCCTCCCCTACGACTCGCGCCGCGACCGCGGCGCCATGGTCCTCGCCTACGACCTCCTCGACCTCGCGTTCCCCTCGTCGCCAGACAGAAGAACGACTCCGAATGCTTTTTTTGCCTCGACGCGAGCCAACCCCGCCGCGATGCCGCGGTTAGCGGACGATTACTCCGAGCCCTCGCTCTTCTCGGTCGGCTTCGCGACCCAGGCGCTGCAGATCTTCGAGGTGGCCCCGGAGGAAGGAGCGTCGCTCGAGGACGACGAAAGGCCCCTCGTCGCCTCGGCCTCGGCGCGTGGCAAGGCTACGGTCTCGCGCCTCGCGAACGCGAGACGCGTCGACGTCAGAGTCGACGTCTTCGGCGACACCCCCGAGGTCGTCGCCTCGGGCGGCCGCCTCTCGCGCCTCCTCGGTGTCCTGGAGACCTACCTCCGCCTCCCTCAAGCGGCAGATCCCGCGGCGCTCCGGACCGACGCCTCGGCCGCGGGCGGTCTGGTCGTCGACGTGACGCTCTCGCTCCCGCGAGCGCGACTCGTCGTCCTTCCTTCTCGAACGTCGCGATTCTTTCCGGCGATCAAAACTCCCCGCCTCGAGGAGGAGGAGAAGGAGGAGGAGAAGGAGAAGGAGAAGGAGGAGGAGGAGCTCGTCGCGACCTTCTCGGACCTCGTGGTTGTTTCGCGGCAGCGCGAGGAGTCCGGCCTCGGGTTCCGCGCGCAGCGCTACGAGTTCGGGGAGGCGATCGTCGACCTCGCTTCGGGCGGCAAATCGGCGCTCGCGAGGCTCGTCGAAACAAGAGACGGCGGCGTTTTCGAGTACGCGGTCGCGTGGCCACCGCGGTGCTGCCCGGACAACCACGACCCCCCCCGCGCGCGCGCACCGACCGTCCTCGAAAGGAACGGCGAGCCCGCGGCCCTCGCGCCCGACGCGGCGCTCAAACGCCTCTCGATCCGCGCGCCCAGAGTCGCGTGCGCGCTCGCCGACGTCGCGTTCTTGCTCGATTCCGTCTTGAGCTTGCTCGATGGATTCCAGCTTCCCGGAAAAAGCAACGACGAGCAGCCAAACTTGCTGCGCCGCGAGCGCTCGAGCACGTCGCTCCTCCTCGAGAGGGCGCCGCGGCGCCTCGAGTACGTCGTCGACGACTACCGATTGACGCTCGTCAGCCGCCACCACCGCCGGCCCCTCGTGCGCCTGCGCGGCAAGGGGGCCCTCCGCTACGTCACCGACGACGACGCCGTCTCCCTCTTGGAGAGATACGCCCGCCTTTCGAACTTTGGCATCGACGCCTACCGCGTCGCCACGGCCTGCTGGGAACCTCTCCTCGAACCGGGCGCGAGCGTCCGCGCCGCGACCGCCGCCGATCGCGCCTCGGGCGACGCCCGCGGCATCCTCGAGAGCACGGCGCGGCTCGATCTCGTCCTCTCGCGCGACGCGGCCAGCGCCGTCCAGCACCTCGTCGCCGACGCGGCCGACCTCGTCGTCGCCCAAACCAGCGACCATCCCCCGCCCGCTGTCGACGAAGCCAAGAAGTTTCTACTTCCTTCCGCCGCCGGAACCGACGACCGCCGCCGCCACCGGGCGACCCTGACCAACCTCGCGGGCTGCACGGTCTGCCTCGAGCTCTTCGACGACGACGGCGAGAGCCTGCCCGGGAGGCCCTTGGAGGTCCGGGACGGCGCCGTCGACGTCCCGCTTCCCGACGCCGCGCGACACGCGCTCTTCAAAGCGTACGACGATAATCCCGCCGAGGCGCGGACCGCCGTCTGGCACGCCCCCCGCCCCCTCCCCGTGCGCCGCGCCGTGTCGGTCGTTTTCCCGACCCTCAAAACCGACCAAAAAAAAATCTTGCGCTCTCGAGACCGAGGAGAAGAAGATGAAGCCGATCATTCGTCGCGCTTTCGAGGCGACGACGAGACGATGCCGATGCCGATGCCGCCGCGCGGCTCGAGGCTGAGCCTCCGCGCGGCGACGGCCGTCCGGGACCTCCTGGACAGAGCGAGGCCGTCGGCCCCCGTCGTGTGGCGGTCGACCTTCGACGACCGCGGCGTCCTCCGGATCGAGTGCCGCGCGGCGCTTCGCGCGCGCAACGAGTGCGGCGAGAGCGTCGCGCTCGTCGCGGGCGGCGCGAAGCTCGTCGCCGAGGGCGGCACGCCCGACGACCCCGTGCTCACGCCGGCCCCGCTCGCCTTCGCGGCGCGCGTCTTCGAGGATACCGAGGCGCGCCGCCAGGTGTGGGTCGGCGACGCGGACAACGGCGACGCGCCGACGGCGCTTTATCTGGACGACGACGCCAAGCCCAAGGCCTGGCGCGTCGTCGCGCTCGACAAGCGGCGGCGGCGACGAAAGGGCGAGGGCGAGGGCGAGGGCGAGGCCTCGGTCGCGCGCGTCCGCGCGCGTCTCGAAGAGGACGACGCGTTCGAGCTCGGGGCCGTTGCCGAGCGCCTTCTCCGAAACGACGACGACGACAGCGCCCCGTTTTGTCGCGCCGAGGACGCCTCGCCGATCGTCGTCGCCCTCAAGGCGGAACTCGTCTTCCGCAACGCGCTCCCCTTGCCCGTCGAGTTCTGCGTGCTCGCCCTCCAGCACCGCGAGCAGCCTTCGTTCGCGCCCGCCGACGAGGACGACCTCCTCGATAATAATTGCCTCCCCGCGTTCGGCGGCCTCGAGGACTTTTTTGAAGAAGAAGAAGAAGAAGAAGAAGAAGAAGCAGAGGGGAACTTTTTTGACGACGTCAAGAAGAAGAAGAAGATCCGAGACGCGACGGACGAGAGCGATCCTGCTCACACGCCGCGGCGGTTCCGGCGGCGGCCGAGGCCGGCGTCGTCGTCGAGGGCGACGCGATCCGAGCGCGTCGTCGTGCGGCGCGGAGTCGTCGACGCGGGCGCGTGCGTCGCCGTCGCCGAGGCCGACGCGTGCGACTACGTGTGGCTCGCCGCGCGGTGCGCGACGCCGCCGACGTACGTCCGCCAGTGCGCGTGGGCGGTCGCCAAGCTGAACGCCAACTCGTGGCGGCGTCGCGTCAGGGCCGCGCGAGCGCTTCGCCAGACGCCGCCCGTCCGCACGAAGCACATGGACGCCGACGCGAGGTTTTGCTTCGCCGTCGACGTCGAGGCCCGCGACGAGACCTCGGACCTCGTCCCCGAGATGGAGATGGCTCGGCGCGACGCGCCGCTGCGGAAAAGAAAGGTCTCCGACGATTTCTTCGGGGCCGTGCCGACGTACGCGCTCGAGGTCACGGCCCGCGCGCCCTGCGTCGTGCTCGACCGCACCGGTCTCGCGGGCGGCCTCGTGGTCGGCCGGTCGCGCGCCGAGCTCGAGGCCTGCCGGCTCGAGCGCTCGAGCCAAGGCTCTGTCGCCTCGGTCAGACACAGCTTCTCCTCGCCCAACGTCAAGCATCTCGCCGCCAAGGCCAAGGCCGAGGCCGCCGCCGAGACCTTAAAGCCGTCTCCCCCCCCAAAGAGCGACGCGACGACGCGCGAGATGTGGTGCGCGGCGCGCGCGTCGACGCTGTCGGCCGCGCCGCGAGCTTACGAAGTCCTCCCGGCGACCCTCCGAAGGTTCCGTCCCGAGGGGACCGTCCATCAGGAGGAGACGTGGCTCGGCGTCGCGTTCGACCAAAGGCACCTCCCGTCGCTCCCAAAATGGTCCCTCCTATCGACGACGACGACGACGACGACCGGCAAGCAGTGGCGCCAGAAACGCAGGGAGCGCGCCGACGCCGAGCGGCACGCGAGACTCGCCTGGGACCTCTCGACCGAGGACGTCGCGTTCCTCGTGGAACCCACGACCCTCGTCGTCACGACCTCGGGGGCCGACGCCGGTTCGACGACGCGCCGCGGCGCCGCGTCCTGGCTGCTCCGGCTCGAGCCGCGCCGCGACTGCGTCGTCGTCGTCGCCTTCGACGCGCGAGCCGAACGACGACCCATCTGGCTCGCCGACGGCGGGTTTTCGCGTCGGTGCAACCCCGACGGTCGCTTCTCGCGCGCCTACGCCGTCGAACAACAACAACAACAACCAAAGGGCCGACGACATCGCTTCGACTTGTACGAGAAGGCGTGTCGCGCGGGGGACGTCGCGGCCTTGGGACCCCTCCGAAGCCGCGGCGACCCGAGGCCCGCGGCTGGCGTCTTCATGTACGCCGTCTTCGTGATTCCAAAGAAAAAACGCAAGCTCGTCCCGCGGACCCGCCCGCGCGATTCCTGCGCGGCGACCATCTCCTTCTCGGACAACGACGACAAAGACGAGACGGTCGCGCCGATAAAACGGGTCTCGTCGTCGCCGTTGCTGGAGCGACGGACCCTCGAAGAGCCGCGGAGGTTGTCGTTCGCCGACCCCAAGGGGGGGGGTGGGGAAGACGACGACGACGACGACGACGACAACAACACGGGAGTCATCGCGGCGTCGTCCGCCGCGGCCGACGCCCCCATGTCGGAGGACGAGTCGAGCGACTCGGCCTACTACGAACCCGAGACGGAACGGTCGTCGACCATCGCCGACTTGGAGGAGATGCTCAACGACGAGAAGGCGGTGGTCGTCGCGAGGAACGTCGAGGAGGGACCCGACGACGACCTCTTTTACGACGCGCGCGGCGACGAGGAAGGCGCGGCCGCGTCGACGACGGTCGTCGACGACGCCGTCGTCGTTTATTCCCGACACAACAACAACAACAACAAACGTCGCAAGGGCGGCGGCGGCGACTTCCTCCCGCGATTGTCCTTCCTGTCGTCGGGCGAACGCCTCGCCATCAGCTGCACGCCCGCGACGAGGATGTCCCTCTTTGGCACAAGACGCGTCCCGGACGACCTCCTCCTCGTTCCCGACGATTCCGACGAGAATTATTATTATCGCGCCAGAGGAGGAGGAGGAGGAGGAGACCAGTGGCGCGGCTCGTCGCACCACGAGCTTCGTCTGGCGAACGCGGCGGCCTCCGGCGAGCCTCATCCGTTCGAGCTCGCCACCCGCACCGGCGTCGCGGCGCTCTGCGCGGTCATCGCCTCGGCGCCGGCCGGCGCCGGCCGCGTCGTGACTTTGCTGCCGCGCTACGTCGTCGCGAACGCGTCCAAGACGCGCGCGATCGAGCTCGCGCAACCCGGTCTCCCGGCGCGCGTCGCGTCGTCGCTCCATCAATTATTATTCGAAGAGGACGAAACGGCTGCTACTACTACTACTACTACTACGGAGGATGGGGAGGAGTGTATTGCGCGGTCGTCCTTCTTCGAGAAGGACGGCGAGCAGTACTTGACGCCCGTGCTCCGCTTGGAGCCCGGCGAGTCGGCGGCGCTCCACTGGGCCAACGCGGACGCGCCGCGGGTCGCCAAAATCCGCGTCTCGGGGAGCGAGTGGTCGCGCGGCGGCGTGCAGCTCGACAGCCTCGGTTCGCAGTGCATCGCCTTGAGTCCGCGACGCGACGACGAGACGACGCGCCGCCGCCGGTTGCTTCGGGCCTCGCGCCACCGCCGCCGGTTCTCCGACTACGACGACGACGAAGAAGCAGACGGCTCTCCGGCGGTGTTGCCCTCCAAAGCGGCGAGGTCCGTGCTCCCGCTGAAAGAAGCGCTCGTCCTTCGAGTCGAAACCCGCGCGAGAGCTGGCGACGGCGACGATTTCGCGACGCTCGTGGCCGTCGGCGGCGACGACTCGCGACCCGTGGTCGCGTGCTCCAACGAGACGGACGTCCTGGTTGCCTGCTGGCAGGTCGTCGACGACGACGCGGCTGCGGCGTATGGCTCGGACGATCAGTCCGGCAGGTCTCCCACCTCGCTGAGGGGCAGAATTAAAATATCCGCGAACCAATCGTCGTATTCGCAGCAGCAGAGGGGCGACGGTTCCCGCCGCCGGCATCGCGAGCGACTGGCCGCGCGACGGCGCCGGCGGCAGGCGCGCCGCTTCGACGCCAAAGCTGCGGCGGCGGCGGCGGTCCAATCGTCGTCCGACGTCGGACCGGCGACGACGCCCGGCGAGCGCCGGCGTCGCGACTATTCCCGCAAGTCGCACCGCTGGCTGGTCGAACCGCGATCGGAGCACGCGTTCGGCTGGTGCCACCCCAGTAATCAGCATCGCATCGCGGCCGTCGCGCTCGCGAACAGGAGCCAGACGGACGCGGCCGTGCTCCTCTCGGGGCCCGGCGGGGATGCGCTCCAAGCGGTGGCCGCTATCCTCAACGTCGACGAGGTTGGCGCGCGCTTCTCTCTTCCGCTCGTCGACCATTCGGGCGAGAGCTCCGCGCCGCCCGTCGTTCTCACGGAAAGCTGGGGCGTGGAAGCCGTGATCGACATGCGCGCGGGCGCCGCGGTCGTCCGATTCCTCGGCCGCGCGCAAGCCTCCTTCGACGACCTCCTCAAGGAACGCTGCCTCAAGTCGTCCCCTCGAGCGCTCTTCGAAAAGACGCCGCCCTTCTTCGTGCCTTCGATCGATGCCGCGGACCTCGACGATTGGAAGCCGGGGGATCCTCACGGGGCAGAAGAACGACGACGAGAAGAAGAAGAAGAAGAATCGGCCCGCCGATGCAGAGGAGATGATATTGATGATCCTCAACCTCCTCGAGGGGGAGGCACGTTCGTGTATTCGCTGTCCGAGTACATCGCGCGATGCGAGTCGTTCTCCGCGTCGATCGTCCTCGACGACCTCGACGGCGACCCGTCTCGATCCGCGCGACAACAACGCGTGCCTCCTCGCGCGAGGCGCGAGACGCTTAGAATCACGGCAGATCGGTGCGAAGTGATAGCGAGGCAAGCGCGGAGCGGCGAGGACGCGACCGACAAGTCGTCGTCGTCGTCGTCGTCGTCGTCGTCGTCGTCGTCGTCGTCGTCGTCGTCGTCCAAAGCGGGGTCGACCCTCGAAGCGAGCGTCGGCGACTTTCGCATCGAGTCGTACGCCCGCGAGTGCCACCTCGGCGTCGTTCTCAAACGGGACAACGCCTATCAGCAGCAGCCGCCGCAGCAGCAGCGGGAGACCGATAAGAATAAGGATGCAGAACGCCGCGAGGAGGTCGGGGCGCACTTTTTGATCGTACGGCAGCGCGACGGGACCGCCGAGGTATGGCGCTACGCCGGAGCGCGCGTCGCGCCGTTGGTTGTCGCCCTCGATCGACCGACGCTGTGCGCGCTATGCGCGACGATCGACGCTCTTTCCCCCCGCGACGATTCGAGGAGGAGACTGTTGCCACCGCGAGATGACGATGACGACGAAACGGTCGCGGCGGCGCAAGGGGAGCGCCATCGGTGGTGGTCGAGGGAGATTCGCGCGCACGCCGTCGCCCCGCCGACCCCGCCGCGGGCGCTCGCCTCGATCGCCAAGACCAAGCCTCAAAAATTTCTGGCCGCGCCCGCGGCGATTCCCGAGGAGGAGGAGCCCAGCCTCGTCGTGGGAGAGAGCAGCAACAGCAGCAACAAGATTGTGCTCACGACCGACAAGGAGGCGCTGTTGTCTACCGACGACGCCTTGGATCTCGTCGTGCCGACCTTCTCGGACGACGGCTCGAGAATAAGCGGGGCGAGTCGCGAACACCTCGCGGTGCTCCACGACGCCGGAATGACGAATCCGACGACGACGACCAAGGTGGACGACGACGGCGACGGCATTTCGCTCGGAGACTTCTCGGACGAGGGCGCCGACGACAACGGGTCGAACTTGTACTATTCGGTGACGGGACGACGAGAGTCGGACGTCGCGAGCGTCGCTCCGACGGCGACGACGGACGAGGAGCCGTTTTCGCGCGTGCTGTTCGCTGCCTTCTCGACCGAGCCGCGGGCCTACGTCGACACGATCGAGATCTCGACCGTGAGACTCCGGGTAACTCTGGCGCTCGCCGCGCGCACCTCGAACGATCTCGCGCGATCGACCTTGTTGCGAGGCGGTTTGCTCTCGTCCTCGGGGGCCGCCTTGCTCGAGATGGCCGCCCCCCTCGCGTCGCTCTCGGATACGTCATTTCGCATATCTGGATTCGCGGCGCGACACGCCCTCCTCACGACGAGCGAGCTCAAGACCGCGCTCGTCTCTCACGGCCGTCGCGAGGCGCTCACGAACGCCCTCGGCGCCCTCGGCTTGTCGTACGCGGTTCCAAAGGCGCAGGCCTACGTTGCGTTACGGCGATGCCACTTGGATCATCTTCACCGCCAAAGCCAAAGCCAAAGCCACCGACGCGGGTTCGGGGACGTCGCCCTTTTCGCGAGCCGCCGCGGCGGAGTCTCTCCGGTGAAAACCGAAGACGACGACTACTACGCGACTCGCCTCGGCGGGATGTTGTCTGAGGAAGAGCGATTCCCGTCGTTCGAGGACGACGAGGAAGGATGGTCGCGCCGGGCCTACGACGACGACGACGACGACGAGGAGGAGGAGGACGACGACGACGCCAAGCCGCGTCCTCGGGACCGCAGCAGCGGAGGTGGCTGCTTTTCGGCGCTCTTCGCCGCCGCCAAGCCGACCGATCCCAGTTCTTTATTGCCCGGCTCGTCGATTCGATTTGCGGCGATGCCGGCCGGCATGCTCGGCGGCGGCGGCGGCGGCCCCTTGTCGTCGTCGTTGTCGTCGGCCTTTGACGACCGACTGGCCGGCATGCACGTCCTCCTGTCGGGAAACGCCGAGTACTTCTGCGAACGGGCTCGCGCGCGGCATCGTCGCGCCGAGAACACGACGTTCCTCAAATCTATGTGGGGTGGTGCCTTGCTCCAGTCCGTCTTCGCGCCCGGCAGCACAGAGGCCGTCGTCGTCGCGCCGGTGGTTGGGGGTGCGGCGGCCCCTCTCGTTTCGAGAAGACCCCATCAAGCGAAAGGGCAAACAACGAGGAAAAATGCGCCGTCGCGGAGGCGTCGCGCGTTGGCCGCGCTCCCCGACGGTATCGGCATTCGTCGGCGTCTCGCGCCATATTCTGCCGTAGCAGCTGCTGCGCAAGTCCTCGCGCAAGCAGCAATTCATCGCGTCGTTGCGGACGACGATTTTAGGGAAACGTCGCGGGGCTGTTGCGGACCTCGGACGACGACGACTTGGAGAAACCGCCGCTCTGCCTACGATGAGTCGGCGCGCGACGGAGAACCTTACATCGATCACGTACAGCTCAAAGACGGCGGTTTGCTGGTTCTCACGACCGCGGGCCTCGTCCTTCTCAACAGGAGACACCGCCGCCCGCCCTGGGTCGCCGCCTGGAAGTTGCTTCGCGTTTCTCGCTCCGGCGATCGAGATTTCCTCCTAACGCGGTCCGAGGCCTCGGACCGATATTATCTCGACATGACCATTTCTCGAGCCGAGTGCGCGACGACGAGAGATGCCAAGGCGCTTCGCGACAAGTTACAACACGTCGGCATATCGGTCGAACGCTCCTCGTCGCGCTACTCTTCGGGGAACGCCCTCGAGGAGGACGAGGAAGAGGAGGACGAGGAGGATATCCTTGGACCGAACGCGCGAGACGACCTCCCGGAATGGGTCGACGCGGCGATTTCGGGAATGCTCGCCGCGCAGATGCGCTCGCGGCGCCGGGGCACCTCGTGCTGCGGTCCTTGGGGAAATCCGGGTGACCGCTTTCGATCCTCCGAGACGTTGTTGTTGATCCGAGAAAGAGAAGACGCGGCCGACGAATCGCCCCGTTTTGATGATGATGATGATGATCATCATCATCATCATCATCATCTCTCGTGATTTATTTTTTTTTGGTGTAGAAGAAGAATCTTTCACACATTATGTGCTGTTTTTTTGTGCTGATTACTTTGTTTGATCGGCCACCATTATTACCGTGGTGAGGAGAAGGTGATTACTACTACGTCTCCTCCTCAAGTCTCGCCGGAGAGAGAGAGAGGAAGAAGGCGGGGGCGCGCGCGTGTGTATATTATAATACCGTAGTAAAAAAAAGAGGGACGGTACTACCTTTTCCTCCTTCTTCTGCGTGTGGAGCCGCCGCCGCCGCCGCCGCCGTGAAACAACAACATAAAGAGCCTCACTACACCCAGAAGATGTGACGTCCAGCCTCCTGCCTTTGCGTCGTCGTCGTCTAGGCGAAAACTAATTTATGGTTAAATTAATTAACTCGCCGATGATGATGCGACGTTTTCGGCGGCGCGGAGCATGGCGGCGAGATCGCCATCGTCCGGCAGGAGGCCTTCGAGGAAGATGGACCACTGGGCGTGCATTTGCGGCCAGTACATGGCGGTCCCCGGGATGTGTTTCAGGTTGTGGTCGCGGCAGTAGGCTTTGAGGTAGGAGCCGTCGAGTTCGTGGTCGAAGACGACCGTGCAACTTTGGATGGCCTGGAGAAAGTTGGAAGCTTGGTCGAGGGGTGCATCCGTCACGGGTGCGGCGTTGACGAAGAGGTCGGGGCGGTGCGTTTGAGGGTCGAAGAGGGCCACGCCGAGGCGATCGGCAGTTTCTTTGGCAGCTGCGCGACGACGGCCGGTGACGCGTACGCTTATCCCGAGGTCTCCCAGGACCGCCGCGACGACGTTTGTGACGCCGCCGTAGCCGTAGACGACCGCCGAATCGACCTGGAGACCCTTTATTCCATTTCGCACGGCCTCCGCAAAGCCGAGCGCGTCCGTGTTGAAGCCGACGAGTCGATCGCCGCGCCTCGCGACGGTGTTGACGGCGCCGATCTTCAGGGCGAGCGCATCAACCTCGTCGAGCTCCGCCACAACGAGGTTCTTTATGTCCTTGGATATCGCGCCGCCGAGCGCGCGCAAACCTCGAATAGCCGCGACAAAATCCTTCGCGTCGATTTTGGGCTTGTCCGAGTTGATGACAATGTACGCGAGGTCCAGACCCAGCGCCTCGAGGAGTGCGCGGTACCGACGGACCGACGCGGGCCGTCCCGACGTCGACAATATGTACCGCGTTTGGGGCCCGATCGGTACCAAGACGCGGTCGCTACTAGTGCTCATCCCTTCTTTTTCGTGCACCAAACGGATCTCAAACGGATCTCAAACGGAACTCAAACGGATCTCAAACGGAACTCAAACGGAACTCAAACGGATCTCAAACTTCCCGAAACTAATAAAAAGCCATACGTCACAGGAGAGAGATGCAGAGCAACTCGTCGCCCAGCCGGGTGACTGCCGCCGTGCGGCGCGTCGCGCTCGCGTTTGGGTCGGTGCCGTCGTCGCCCATGTTCGCGTGGCTGCGGCGGCGGGATGAGGCGGCGACCGAGGGTTTTCCGCTGTTGGTGCGGCGGCCGCGGTCGTTCGATTCGCGCGGGACGACAGCGAGCAAAGACTGCGACGACGCGGCGGCGGTGTGGCGCGAGCAGAGGCTGAAGGAACGGTACGCTGCGGCGCAGCGCTCGGCCAAGCGGCTCCTCCGGAGCGCGCCGCCGAGCAGCACGTGGGGGTTGTACGCGCAGTACTTTTGCGTCGGCGTCGTGTACAACGGGCTGCCGTCGACCTTGTACGGATTTTACCTGATGTATCTGAACGTACCGGGGTACGTGTACGCCTCGGCCAGCACGGCCATCGCGCTCCCCTGGAGCTTGAAGTTCGTGCTCGGGGCGATCAACGACTGCGTGCCGATAGGCGGGCTCCGGCGGAAGCCGTACATGATCGTAGGGTGGTGCGTCTGCGCGCTGGGGCTCGTTTCGCTCGCGATGACCCCGCTCCCCGAGCCCTACTGGTGCGTCGACGACGACGCGGGGAGGTACGCGACGACGGCGGAGCCGTGTAATCCGTTTGCCCCCGAGGAGGCGGCCAAGTTTACCGCCCTCATGATAGTATCGAGCTTTGGGTACTGCGTGAGCGACGTCGCCGCCGACGGGCTCACGGTCACCTTGGCGCGACGCGAGCCCCTCGCCGAGCGCGGCCGGCTCCAGACGACGATCTACATGGTGCGGTCGATGGGCCAGATATGTTCGATCGTGTTGGTCGGTTTGGGTATGAACTCGCCGCGATACGGAGGTTCGTTTCGCGTCGGCCTGACCTACGCGCAGATCTGCGGAATTCTCGCCGTGGTGGCGACGGCGATGATTCCGATTTCGACCTACCTCGTCGTCGAACCAACGGACGACCACAATATCCCGCCGAAAACCGACGATCTCGAGGCGACGCCAAACCTCTCGGCGCGCGTGCGCCGCGCCGTGACGATTCGAGAATACGCCAAATCCGTATGGACGCTCCTCCGCAGCCGCGCCATGTTCGCGTGCATCTTGTACCAATTCATAACCCCGTCCCTCGGCATGGTCTACACGACGGCGGCCCCCGAAGTCAAGCAACACTGGGCCGGGGTCCACGTGCTGCAGAACGCCGCGTTCTCGCTAATCGGGTACGTCCTCTTCGCGGCCGGTCTATGGCTCGTCAAATCGACCAGCCTTATCCAAAAGTCGTGGCGTCTCATGCTCCTCGCCACGACCGTCTTCTTGAACCTCATGGACATGCCCTTCGCCTTCTTGACGGTCTTCGACGTCGTTCGAAATCAATATTTTTTCATGGGCGAGGAGGTCGTCGTCGAGATTCCAAACGCCGTTAATTTTGTCGTCTCCACTTTTGTTATTGTGGAGATGGCCGAGGGCGGAAACGAAGGGATCGTCTATGGCCTCCTCACGACTATGGGTAATCTCGGGGGCCCCGTCTCCAACGCGATCTCAAACCAGATTTTTGGCCTCTTCGAACCGGACCTCAGCGACAACCGGAACTACGTCCGCGACGCGGTCTCCTTTCGTTCTGTTGTCGCCGCCTCCTACGTCGTCACCTACTTGTTTTCCGCCGCATCCTTGGCGACGCTTCCGTTGCTGCCCAACCAGAAGGAAGACGCGCAACGCCGAAAAAAGGACTGGCCCCGCCGCGACGCCTACGCGATAACCTCGTTAGTCCTCGTGGCCGCCGCCTTCACCTACGGCTTTTTGATGAACGTCCTCGTCGTATTCCCGGAAACCGCCTGTTACCGTTTCGTCGGCGGCCCCGGCTGTGGTGATGCCACCAATGACGACGACGGCGGCGGCGGCGGCGGCGCTACCGTCTCGCCGCCGCCCGCGACGGGCTAATAATTTATTCGTCGGTCGACCTCTCCTTCTCCGAGACTCTCGGCCGTTGTCCATATTTTTATTCCCCGCAAATCAACGCGAGGCCAGGCCCCCGCGATGATGATAAAATACTCCGCATATTATTTAGTAGTATTATTCTGTACGACGCGCCGGTGTTTCGTCTCGTTTTTCGTGTGGTACGCAGGAGGGAGTAAAATGATGTTAAAACTTGAGTCCGTCCCCAAAGTCGAAGACGAGGCCCGTACCCCTCATCTTGATTTTGTAGACTTTGTCAAAGAGGTCCGACTGGGCAACGGTAAACGTCTCGCGCCACTTGCCAATCTCGCCCTGTCGGAGGTGGCCGAGGCCGATATTGGCGGTCTCCTGCATGGCCTTCATCGTCGAGTTGGCGACGGTGTCTTGGATCAACGCCGCATCGGCGGAAATGCCGAGAAAAGCGGCCATCTGGCGCACGGCGCCGGGCGTATCGCGCTTCATGTCCTCGAACGTCAAAAAGAGGCACTTGTCGGGGGCCGCTTGGCTGATCTGGTACCACTCGACCACGTGCTTGAACCACGACCCATTCTCGGCGTTCCCGGAAAGAAATACCTCGAGAAAGTCGTCAAAGGTACCGTTTCCAAACCCAAACTCGGGCTTGTTCTTCGCGTGGTGGTAGAGCGAGACGACCGTGTCCTTTGGGTTCCGCGCGACGACGATCACCTTGGGCTTGTCCGCGCCCCCAGGGAGGTCGGCAACAACAGCGTGGGACTTGAAGTATCGCGGGCCCTCGGCGGCGGCCACTGTCTCGAGAGACCAACCGGGAGCTTCCCGCTCGGGGAGGATCTGCGTCGCGCAAAGGGCTTCTAACCACGGGACGACTTCCCCGTATTTCTTCGAGGACCCGAGAAGCTTGGTCAGGATTTGCTGGGTCCATGTCGTCCCGGCTTTGACGTAGGTACACACGAACACGTCGCTATCGCGTGCTTCGAAGTTGGCGATCAACGCTTCGAATTTCGCCACGTCGAACAACGGATTCTGGGGCACCCCGCGCACCTTGACGAGCTTGTACCCGATGGATTCCGCGCTCCTCGCCTCGAGCCCGGCGTCGGGCTCGACATACTTGTTGGGTTGTGTTCCTAAAGACGCTCCCATATCGAATTCACTCACCACCGAGGGTTTCGGGATCGATTCTTCGCCACAACAAAGATGAACAACACCACCTCGTGGTGGGACCACGCAGAGGCGGCCGAACCCCCCCATTACGACTTTGTCGAGGAGGCCGCCTCCCCAACGCGAGCCTTCGACCACTGCGAAGCGGTCGAGAAACCGCCCGTCGAGAGGTCCTACGACTACGTCGAGGCGGCTGAAAGAAACTCTCCGGGCGCGGGTCTCCTAAGTTTCTGCGATCGCGTCGAGGACGCCATTCGGCCTCTCGTCGAAAAAAATAAAAAAGACGACGAGAAGACACCCCCATTCCCTCGTGTGTCCAGAGAAACACCGCCGCCGCCGCCGCCGCAAAAGCCGGCCGACGACCTCGAGGTCTCGGCGCTGATCGTCGCCGCGGAGCAACTCCGTGCCGCCGCCGCGCTTCGCCGTCGCGACCAGGAGCTCCATGCGGCCCAAGTCGCGAGGCTCCAGGTCGAGAGGCACGAGGCCGAGGAGGCCTTGAACGCCGCGCACGCGGCACAACTCCAACGCGCGCGTTCGATGCTCGAACTCTCGCGCGCCGAGCTCGCCGCGACCCGCCGCGCGCTCGTCTACGCCACCACCCGCACCCGCCCGGATGTTGCCAACGGCTATAAAACGCCAAAAACACTCCCGAACGCCACCACCTTCCGAGCGTTGGGGACTATCCCTCGCCTCTCGCCCGCGCCGCCCGTGCATACCCCCACCTCTAGGGGCGGCCGCTCATTTTTATCTTCATCCTTTAGGCTCTCGCCGTATACATCCTCTCCTGATGCACACGACAATAACTAATCTCCGCCTTTCTCCGACCTTCCGCTGCAGCGTCCTTCAGATTTCCTGTGCGCAACAACGAACGAATACTGTGCTGGCCCGTCGAACTCACCCACGTTTTGTACTCCCGCTAAGATATTCAGCAACACGTAGTCCTTTTCTGCTCTAGGCCTTCCTTCCTTCCTTCCTTCCTTCCTTCCTTCGGAGGCTGGTTCGGGGAGGCTCGAGATGATCACGTTGGAATGAATATGACTCCTACAAGTTGAGTGGGGATTTTGTTTTACTTCAATTGAGGGAGGTCGAGACCACCACCAAATCGAAGGAAAGGGTAATAAGGGTCACGTACCGCCCATGCCGTCGCGCACGAGGTCGTCTTATTTCTAATTCTGCCCCCCAAAAAAACCTTCTTTTCTCCTCTCCTGCCTCTTTCCATTTCCACATTCCTGCTCCACCGCGGTAACCTGTGTTCTTTTCTTCTGTCTTTCTCTCTCCTCCCTTCCGATCATCCATGCTGGCTCTTTGAGTCCGGGAGTTGCAAACCAAACTAATATTAGGGAAAACGACGACGACGACAAAGGAGATCTTCACGAAGCGGTCAAAACTGGTTGAAATGATACCGTAAGGGTGCGAGGGTGTGGCCCACACGACGAGGGCCCGATGGCGTCGGTATTTTGTCCACACATCTGGTGTCGGTATTAGAGATGGTGTTTTTGCGGGGTTAGAATAGGCAGGCAGTGATCGTGCAGCCGACAATGCCATTTCTCTAATAGCTTGTCCCGCCCTTCGTTCCTCCAGTGAACTGGGCTTTTTAAATAAATAAATAAATAAATATATAAACAAATAAATAAATAAATAAATAAATAAATAAATAAATAAATAAATAGTCACGGTATCCTCCCTCCTGCACACGCACTGTGCGCCCCCACCCTACGCAGTTCTCATCGCATCAAGACTCCGCCAAAGCGTCCGTTTTTAATTAAGCGCCGCTCGACGTCTATGCAGCTGCGATTGACGCCGAGTCTCGCACGAAGTAACAATGGCCTGCTGGCTATGCTTACTTTCCGGCGAACAGATGGTGAAAAAGCGCTTGGAGTCGCCCGTGCGTCCCCAAAAGTTGAGGCGCCCGGGCGAAGCGCGTCTGGTAGTATCATCCATGATGTCGCGGGTCTTGGTCGTTCGTACGTACAACTGGAGGAGTTGAGTGCAAGGCGAGTGGAAATATATATTCGAGTCTCAAATGGGAAGATGCAGACTATGCCGGCCCGCCGAACCGCGTCTCTCGTGTTGAGTGCAGTCGTAGGCACGCAATTATTGATGGTCCGCTCCGCGAATGTCCTCCGCCATTCTATCTGCAAGTTGCGCGCAATACGGATGATTGTCGCGGAGGTAGACGTCATCTTCAGTCAGGAGTGTACCGCAAAGCGACATGGTGGCATTCCGCACGGCTTGGTCGTGGCCTCGCAGCGTGACTACGCCCTCTGACACGCGCCATCTGACGGGCTCCAAGGTGCCGAAGATACAGTCGCGAGCGGCAGCGTTGGCAACATTGGGATCCAGTGGTATCTTCGAGAGCTGACTGCACCACGTGAAGTCCGGGATAAACGGAATGCGAGTCTTATCGATGATGGACTCGAGAAGCGCATCGTCTGTTCCATCGGTTTCGAGATAGAACGCAATCCCTGAGAGGCCCGCGGCTACAAAGCCAAAACACTTGTGCACCTTTTCTCCCCACCTTGATGGAGGGCAAAATACCTCTGCGATGCCCGGTGTTGTCGGCTGACCTCGGGGACGAACGACGTTGAGGAAGAATTCCCATTCGCGCGCGAAAACGTCCTTGGCCATGTACAAGCCACACTTGGCAACGTAGGTGACGTCGAGGCATCGTTCAAACTGGGAGGCCACCGCGGCAGCGTCACTCAAGTCGCGCAACTTGACCCGATCGTCATTGACGACGTCGTTGTAGGTCATCCAGAGTCCGGTCGCGCATTTTTCGCCGATCTCGCCGGAAGGAGCCGCGAGACACATCAACTCGGCTCGCGCCACGGCGTCGGCCGAATGCGTCCAGTTGTGTTTGGGCATGAGGCACGGATGTTGGTCTCGAGGATACACCTCTCTCAGCATGGCGCCGTGGCCGACGCCATGAGCGAAGATGCCAGACTCGTACGTTCGGACGTGGACCCGCACGTGATTGATGCCGTCGTGATTGCTCACTTGAAGCAAAAAAGACCAGAGATCGCTGTTAGTCATGTTGACGCCGAGTCTGACGATTTGCCAGTACGCGCCGTGGCCAATCGAGACCACGTCCAAGCCCGCCCAGCCAGACCACGTATCGCTCGAGGTGTCGTAGGTCTCGAACACCATCGGGATGACATCATGGGGCCTATAGACCGTAATGAGCCAGGCACCGAGGCCGTGGACATGCTCCTTTCCCAGATCGCCATTGATGGCGTGTGCGACAAACTCGGCCGCGCCTTGGGACCTGCACACGTCCTCCGAGAAGCCGCACACGGAGCGGCACGCCCGTTGGTCTTCCGGAATGGGTGCTTTCGTGAGGTTAAGATGGCCGAAGGTGATGGCGGCACCGACCTGCTGGTGGTGGTAGTGGACGAGGAGGATCGTCAAGAACGACATGAACCGAATACTATAAAAGACGGATCTCCTCCCCTGGTACCAGGACCTCCTTTTTATTAGTCACATTCCTAGAATTCGAAACTTTGTAATAATAATAGCAGGCATTCAAGGCGTGAAGAATATTAAATTTTTAATTTTTGTTTAACGAGTTGAGTGGAGAAGACTTTTTTTTTTTTCCAGTATGTACACACTGTGTGTACATCTATTTTTTATGATATACAAGTGCAGGCCAGAGTAAGTTCACCTTGTCCCAATCTCTAACCCCAGTAAGTTCACCTGGTCCCAGCAAGTTCACCTAGTCCAAATCTCTAACCCCAGTAAGTTCGGCGTAAACCCACTCGTGCTCACACCCACTCCTTCGAGCTCGTCGCTCTCGCCTCCGCCAATCTAAGCTGCTTTGATCCGCACACCCCGCTAACCTTTGAGTTTACTCTAAAACCCCCAGTAAGTTCACCTGGTCCCAGTAAGTTCACCTACAGTGCGCGTGAAGACGCCGGGAGGGGGCTTATAGGCATTGCGTAGAACGTGTGGGGTAGGGTGGAGTCGTCGACTCAGAACAGTATATCCTCGGGGTTGCCGATCGACAGAGAGCCACGTAGAGCTGGACGTGACAGAAGACGGGCTTGGGCAAGAGGACACCGACCTCGCGGGGCGTCTGGCCCTGGCTCTTGTTGATCGTTTGGCGTCGGCGGGCCTTAAGGGATACAGGTTGGAGGAGCCTCGGTGACACGACACCATCGATCATGTATCTGGTACCGTTGCAGTGGCCGTGCGACGGGTCGAGGTTGCGAAGACTTTAAGCTCGCGATCAAAGTTAGCATGCCGTTGGTTGTCAGGGAGTCGAAAACTCGACTGTAAAGAGCGAGGCGTCGTCTTCCGACCCGACCTAGTCGGCCGAAAAGAACTCCGACGCCTCGTCTCCGGGAAAAAAAGGCCGCGGTCATGCGCGCGTTGCCAGCATCGACAACATCGTTTCGACGGGGCGTGAGAATGACGCGCTGAAAGAGCCGCCGCGGGTCGTGGAAATAGTCTGCGAGGTCGCCGTAGACGGCTTGGAGGATCAATGCCTGGCTAGTTGGCCTACGTGATCCTTACCCTAAATCGGGGGACAAGTACAGACAAACCCAACCAGGCCGCCCGATCCCAGCAGGACGTCACCCTTCGTCGCACATACGTCCGGCGGCAGCACGCGTACGACCTACGGGCGGGGCCCGTCCTCTCTTCGCCTGCCCCACGACTCGGCGATGACCCCGACTAGGTCCCGCGTACTTATCTCCGCCCGTCAGGCACATCCCTCCTACCCCACAAACCCACCCACGTCCTTCATGCTCCCCACACACACCCCCCTCTTAGCAGTCGACATTTAAAGACAAACAGACAAACAGACAAACATCTGTCGATTAGTAGTAAGGACTTTGACGTATGGCGCAATATCTCATTGTCTCGTGGACGGACTTTGGCGGCACAGGGTCTTGCGGTTCGCACCGCAACGACGGGTCTGTCATTGTATATGACGACGATGGCCCCGGCTATGATGCAGCCTCCGCCCCGCGGCGCGATCGCAAGACCCACGCATTTCTTTCGCTCGGCGTTGTGACGCGAACGCTGGCGATGTTTGTGCCAGGTCGCGATTCCCGCAGAGGTTGGGAACGACGCGCGCTCGTTTTCTGGTCCCGTCGCGCCGCAGCGTGGTTGTCATCCTCGACCTGGTTGTCATCCTCGTATTCATCTACCGCATCGCTATCACCGTTGGTGGCGAGTTCGTTGACGCCTTTGGCTTTGATCGTGGAACGTTCGGACTTGTCGCGTTACACTTCTCGTCCTTGCAGCTCGTGGCGACCGTAGCCTGGTTGTCATGCTCGAATTCATCTACGGCATCACTTTCGCTGTTGGTGCCGAGCGCATTGTCGACTTACGTCTCTCACGATCAACCGCACCGTAGTTACCATCCTCGCATTCATCTACCGCATCATTTTCGCCCGTGGTGCCAACCACATTGTCGTATTTGGCTTCAGTCGTGGCACGTGCGTCGCCAGGAGTCGCGGCGTCGCATTCCGCGACCTTTTGCCCCGTCGCGACCGTCGCGACCTCAGCCTCGCGGCCCTGCTTTGCCCACAAGACCTCGCTTTCGCTCTCTCAGAGCTTCGTTCGTCACAGTCGTAATTGCAGCCTAGTCGCCCGCTGCGCACACGGCCCGATCTTTGCTTCGAGATGCGGCCTCGCGCTGCGCTTCCTTCGTCGCCCTGGCAATCGCAACCTCGTGGCTCGCCGCGCGCGAGGCGCGATGTTCGGTTCGTATCGCGGCCTTGCGCTGCGCTTTCTTCGCCGCCGTCGCAATCGCATCCTGGTCGCCCGCCGCGCGCAAGGCGCGATCTTCGCTTGCATCGCGGCTTTGCGGTTCGCGTTCTTCGCCGCCCTCGCCGTGGTGGCCTCGTCGCCTGGCGCGCAAGGCGCGATCTTCGCATCGTATTGCGGCCTCGCGCTTCGCGTTGGTCGCTGCCCTCGCAATCGCGTCCTCGTCGCCGCGCAAGGACATGTGCACGTGCTAGTGATGCGGGTTGCAAGCGAATTCGACCATAAATCCACTTTGCACATAAAAAAATCGTTCCGACCAAAACCCGCGTGTCGCCCGCCCACCACACCCCATTTCAGTTCTCACAAAACGGATATAGCATAAACGACACGAAGTTCAATTTGCGAAGGTGGGCGTGATCGATTTGAATCAAGCTGATCGCGATACTTTCGTCGCTCTTGCACGCTGTGATGGCTTCGGGAGGACAATACATTTTCACGCGCACGCCCCTGCACCGTTTGTATGAGGCCCCCGGAGACGGGCCGCCGATCCCAGGGATCGGGCGGTGCGGTGATATGATCAACGCACAGGCCGCGCGGGCAAGTTCTTCATCATCATCGACAAGTTCGAGAAGAGGGTGGGGAAAGGCAAGGCGAAGGTGTTTCGGAGCTCGACGCTGTACGACACAAAAGAGGAGGCCGCTGCAGCGTACGACGACTTTCTGCGGGAGCGCGAGCCAAGGGCGTACAAGAGCGGCGCAAGCCTGCGGGCGCACCGTTCGCCTCGGAGGAGACGGCCAAGACGCCGCCGAAGTTTGCGGCCGCGTCGTCGCCGCCGCTGAAGAAGCCCAAGGTCGCGCCGGCCTTTGTGGGACCGAAACGGGGCGCTCCTCCTGCCGTCGGAGTCAGCTCGCTGGGCAGGCCTCTCCAGAACAAGGAAGCGCAAGGATGAGTTCATCGACTCGAAGCTCGCCAAGGATCTCGCCAAGTGCTTGCAGCGCGCTCAGAGAAAGCGGAAGACGAGGCACTTTTCGAGGAACAAGGCGTACGTCTGCGTGCGGTACTCGCGGGCGGGCCGCAAGTACAAGCTCGTCTACCGCGCCGCCGAGAATGGAGGCAAAGACGAGATCGCCCATTTTTCTCGCGATCGAAACCCAGCGCCACGCCCAGAAGCTCAAGCGGACTGCCGGAACCCAGCGCTCCATCCCCCAGTCTGAACTGCAGCGCGCCAAAAGCAGCGGCATGGACTCTATTGCCGCCGAATAGTTTCCTGGGAGATCGCCGGACAACGTCGCGATACCTTCGAGAGGGTGTCTGTCGCGCGCCATCGGTGGCCAAGTCGGCGTCGAAATCCGGGGGTCTCTCTCGGGCCATTCATTGTATCCGTACCGGGGGGGGACCGAGGACAGATTTGAGCCTCGAGCTTTGAGTTTAAAACTCCTCTCAAAGGGAAGGAAAGGGTTTATTATTTAATAATTAATAATATTGAGAGGAGTAAACTCAAAGGTTAGCGAACGTGCGCTGATGAAAGCAGAAATGAGAGTGGTTAGTTTTTGAACCAAAGGCTGGCGCTGGCTCTGGTGGGGATGATTTATTTCGACTTAACCAGCACGAGTTTCCTTCCCCTTATTGATTGATGACCGGTTAGGGCCGTCCCCCTTTTATCAAATCGATCTCGGGTTGCGCGTCAATCGTTCTCGGATTAACATCAATCCTAAACCCCTTTCGGCAAAGGCGTGAAGCGAACGAGAGATGATGGACTCTCAGTACGGCGGCGGCGGCGGTGGGCAAGGCCAGAGCGCGGGTCGCATGCTGACGATCACGGTGTCCGACCCAAAGAAGGAGAACGAGGGGATCAACGCGTACATCTCGTACAAGGTGAACACGCAGACGAATCTTCCGGAGTACTCGTACGGGCAGTTCAGCGTGATTCGGCGGTATAGCGATTTTGTGTGGTTGTCCGAGCAGTTGAATAAGGACGTGCCGGGGTCGATCGTGCCGCCGTTGCCGGAGAAGGCGGTAGTGGGTCGGTTCTCGGCCGAGTTCGTCGAGTCGCGGCGACGAATGCTCGAGAAATTTTTGACGAGGTTGTCGGCGCACGAAGAGCTGCGCGAATCGAAGTACTTTAAACTGTTTCTCCAAGCGGACGACGCGGGCCTCGTCGCCGCCAAGGCCGAGCAAAAGGCGGACAAGGAGAAGAAGGGGGGGCTGGCGAGCATCTCGTCGTGGTTCGACGACACGATGAACTCGATATCGATATCGATGAACGCGTCCGAGGCCAAGGAGCGATCCCCGGCCGACGAGAAGATCGAGGAGGTCGTGGCGTACATCAACAATCTCGAAGTCCAGATGGGCAACGTCGCCAAGCACACGAGCGGATTGATGAAGAGGAACCGCGAGCTCGCGAACGGTTTGTTCGAATTTGGTCTCGCCTTTACGTTGCTCGGCCAAATGGAGACAGACCCCCTCTCGACGGCCCTCACCAAGCTCGGCCACACGGCAGACCAGCTCAGCCTGCTCGTCACCGAGCAGGTTTCCAAGGAGACGGCCCACTTCGAGGAGCCCATGTACGACTACATTCGCGTATTGGGCGCCGTCAAGGCCGCCCTCGCGGCGCGCGCGCGCCACAAGCACGCCCTCGCCCTCGCCTGCGTCGACCTCGAGAACAAAAAGAACCTCGCCGCCAAGCTCGCGGGCCAACCCGGCAAGGAAGAGCGCGCGGCCCTTGCCGAACACGCCGTCGAAAAAGCTCAGGGCGACGTCGCGACCGCGCGCGATGCCTTCGAGCAAGTCTCGGCTCGCGTCATCAGGGAAATGGAGCGCTTCAAACGCGAGAAGGCAAACGACATGCGCCGCATCGTCCTCGACTACACCTCCATGCAGATCGAACACACCAAGCGCGTCGAACACCAGTGGCAGGCCCTCTTGCCCGAACTCGAGGCCATCTCGGACTCCCCGGACGATTACTACGCCAGAGCCCCCCCGCCCATTCCCCCGCCCCCACCCCCGCCCCAGCCCCTCGGCGCCGCAAACCCCGAGGAAGACAACCTCGCCGACAACCCCGACCTCGTCGGCGTATGAATGCTCGAATTGAATGGGTCGATAACCAAAAACCAAGCCTCTCCGTGCCTTGCCTTGCCTAGCCTTGCCTTGCCTTTCCTTCCCTTGGACGACAAGCACCAACACAACAACCAAGCGATGACGACGACGACGACGACGACGACGACGATGATACTGCCCTCTCTCTCCAATCAGATATCCCTCTCCTCGTCGGTCCTCCCACACCTCCACCACCCAATCCTATTCGACACTGCAGACGCTCCCCCCGCCACACGTCTACTTGTTCCTCTTCTTCTTCTTCTTCTTCTCGCTCGACCTCCCGCCGTGCGTTTTTTCTTTCTCTCTTTCTTTCTTTCTTTCTTTCTTCTCCTTGCTGCTGCTCCTTCTATTCTATTACGCTCCTTCTTTGCTTTCTTTCTTTCATCTACAGCCGAGCACCCACCGACCCTATCGCGACGCCTCCTCCCCTCCTTTGCACGCACACCTCTCTCCTTTCTTCTACGGGCGGCGACGCCGCGCGCTGGCGGCGGCGCGCCTCGCTGAGGTAGTGAGTGAGTGAGTGAGTGGTATAAACCCTCAAAAAAAAAAGAGTTGTTGTTGTGGTCAGAAATGACATGATAAGCAATCACGCGTGGTGGTGGGTGGTGTTAGTGGGCGCGGAGGACCTCGCGCCGCGGTGTCCTCAGTGTGCCCTGTGCGAGAAGGACGACGAGAAAAGCCTCCTCCGTAGTCCGCCGTGGTTTGCGCTGAGCGAGGGGTTCATAGGCGCGCACGTCGTCGCGACGCGGTTTTCTGCACCGTCGCGCACGGCGTACTTGGAGCTGCTCGAGGTGTTGGAGGTGTCGACGTTCGCGAGTCTGGCGGTCCAGGCGGACCGGGAATTCGTGTGGCTGGTGGTAGTGCCGGATTCCGGCGTGCCGGCCGAGGCGATGTCGCGGCTCCGGGCGCTCGTCGCGCCGCATCGCCACTTTTTCGTCGTTTTGGGCGACGAGGCCCGCGGCGCAGCGGCCGCCGTCCCCCGGCCACCGCGCGGGGACAGATCCGCCGTGTACATTTGGACGAACTTGACGGTGGGGACCGCACTCCACGCGTGCGCGACCCGATACCTAAAGACGACGCTCGCCAAGCAGCAGCAGCAGCAGCAGCAGCATCACGCGCCGCCGCGCTTACCGTCGGCCGCGACGACAACAACGTATCCCGAGCTGTTAGTGTCGTGGGGCGCCGTCCGCGAGTGGGTCGCCACGGGAGGCGACCTCGGGTCTCTCCGGTCCGCGAATCCTCTCGCGAACCCAGCAATTCCGAACGTCGCGACCAAGGTCGTCGTCTCGTCGTTGAAGAAGGCGGCCGCGGGCGAGTTCGCGAACGAGACGGGCGCGCGACGCGTGGTGCTCGTCCGGTTTTTCCCGCTGAGACTCTGTCACGTGCGCGGGGGGGACGCGTGCGCGACCGCGACTTCCTCCCACGCCGCCGCGGTGAGCCCGATTCTTTTGAAAGATCTCGAGCGTAACTACGGCGCGGGACGCGCGCGTCTCGATGTCGCGCGCGAGAGACTCGCGTACCTTACCCCGCCGCGAGAGAATAGATGGCCCCAACAACAGACCCGCGACGCGACACCCGGCGTCACGCTCGTGGTCCAAACGACCTGCGAGAGACTGTGGTCGTTGCGCGTGACGTGCCGACGATGGGAGGGACCGATAATCATCGTGCTGTTCGTCAAATCGAACGAGTCGTGCGCGGCCGATATCGAGGGCTCGGCGTGCTTCTCCGAGGCCCGGAACTCGTCTTTTGTGACGGTCGCGGCCTCCCCCGAGGAGGAGGTTGAGCCCACGTTGTATCCCGTCAACCGCCTGCGAAACGTCGGCATCGGACTCGTGCGCACGACTCACTTTTTCGTCGTCGACGCCGACTTCTGGCCCGATGCCAAACTCCACGGCAAGCTGAACAACGTCGCGACCCGGGACGTGACCACGCGACGGGCCGTCATCGTGCCGTCTTTCGAGGTCGATCCCCTGGCGGCCGCGTCGTCGAGAAACGACAAGGAGCGTTGCAGGCACGCGAGGAGTTGCGCGAAGGAATTCGAGAGGGCCGTCCCGTCCACCTTCAAGCACCTCCTCGCCTGCCTCGACACGGGAAACTGCTACATGTTCGACGACGCGAGGAATCCCGAGGGTCACAGCTCGACCGACTTGGCGGCCTGGCTACGGCAGGAACCTACCCAGCTCCGACGTCTCCCGTGCGTCGCGAGCTATCGCTTCGAACCCTACGTCATGGTCCGCAAGGCCGAGACGTCGCCCGTCTTCGACCCTTCCTTCACGGGCTACGGCAAGAACAAAATTTCGTTCGTGCTCAACCTGCGTCTCGCGGGCTTTTATTTCGTCGTCTTGCCAAGGGCCTTCCTCACCCACGTTCCCCACGGCACCTCCAAGGCGAAGGCCGTATTTACGGCCTCCAAGTTCCTCGCCGCCGACCGCGCCCTCAAGCAGCACCGCATCGCGATGAACAGCCTCTTCGAGATCCTCGTCTCGCAGATCGAGGCCGCCCCCCCCTCGATTCTCGGCGGCGCTGCCACCTGCTCGCCCTATAACGCCTCTCGACTCCTCAAGACGAGCAGGGCCTGCCACCTCACCAAGATCGCGAAAGATATCCAGATCGAGCACGCCGCGCTCCGCGCCTCCACCGACTGGAAGAGACGGGTTCACGGTTATGTCCACATACGCAACTATATAAAATGCTAAAAGGTAGTTATTATTTGATTATTATCTTTTTTTCAAATGACGTGGGCCTCGGTGGAGAAGGCGACGGTCGGCTGCCACGAGGCGCGCCACCGTCGGCCATAAGTAGAATTTTCGACGAGGAGGTCGATCGGGAGAGGGACGTAGCCCCGTTGGCCGTCGCGGCGCCGGCCGCACATGCCCTGGCGCTCGGCGGCGTCGCCCGAGTACCGGTCGGCGGAATACGTCCCCCACTCGACCTCGAGTTCTCGGCGGATCTCGAACCATAGGCCGTGGAACTTGGCGCAGAGCGGGCAATAAGGGCAGCTGAGGTGCGATGCCGACGTACAGCCCCAGGGCTTTTGGCAGATGGTAAAATGCGTCGTCTTGACCGTCTCGACGTCGACGAGGCGACAGTCCTCGCACTCGTCGCGACCGTCGCGACACTCGCCCTTCCCAAACCCGCCGACCGATTTCGGGTTGTTGGCCATGTTATTGTAGACGCAGTTGTCCACCGCGCGGCCCGTGCCGGGGTGAAGCTTCTCAAAGTAGTACGGCACGAGCCCCTGGATCGTCATGCCTCCCCAATAAGTCCCGGCGCCCGTGCCGCCCCAGCCCTTGCCGTTCCGGAAGTCGCCGCGCCGCACGACTTCGACCATTCCGTCGAAAGTCGCCAGATCCGGCTTGGCGACGATGAAACCACCTTGGGTTGGGGGATTTTTCCCCCACGGCGGCCGCGCCATGGTCCAATCGTACGTGTACAACGCCTTGACGCCGCCAGACCACGGCGGTTCGTCGAACAATTCGTCCAAGTTTCCGAGTACCAACGCGTCCATGTCGAGGTGGACCACGCGGTGGTACTCGGTCATCGTCCACGAGTACAACTTGAGGAGTTCCCAGGCCCCGCAGCACCCGTTCGACTCGATCCGCTCCCGGAGATAGGCGCCCTCGATCTTCTCGATCCCCAACGGAAGCCCCCGCTCGAGGACGCGATACCCGCACGCCCGCAACTGCGACCGCCCCTCCCCCGAGACGCCGGGCGCGACAAACGCGACAAGATCCACGTCGTATCGCGACTTCCCGAACCGATGGACGCGCACGGCCGAGTGCCTAAGCGCGCGATCGTCTGAGAGAGAGACTCGCCCACCCGCGACGCACGCACGCGAGCACTGCCGCGCCGTCCATGTAGGACCCGTCCTTCGTCACGGACACGGCGTACGCGACCGTTGGCCTGCGGACATTCGATTTGTCGCACCGACCTTTATCATCATCATCATCATCATTCTGAGCTCACCGTTCGAACAACCGACGATCCAAACCCTGAGGAGGAGGAGGCACGACCTCCTTGTTCCGCGCTCCTTGCTTTGGTGCCTCTCCCCCCGTCGTTGTGATCCACACCGAGACAAGCTGCACCACCAACGCGGTACCAAGCACGCATCCGATGACGTGCCTCAACGACGACGACGACGACGACGACGACGACGACTTGCGCGCCATCAAGCTGTCTGTCTGTCTGTCTGTCTGCCTGCGTAGGGTAAGTATTACATTGAATATCATGAAGGCAGCAGACCGCCTCGCGCTGAGGTTGCTCGTCGACATGAACGCTCTCGCGATGTTCAATGGTCTCGACGACGACGACGACGACGACGACGAGGCCGACCTGGGCACGAAACGTTCAATGCTGTGCGAGATGATCGACGCCCGAGAGGAGTGGCTCTATGGCTTGCTCGAAGGCGTCTCCGACGACGCCCTCGTCGCCCTTGCCCAGAAGCGCATCACAAACCAACCACACCTCGTCGAAATATCGAAACTCTTCGACAAGGCTGGGGTCGAGGACCACGTGCGCGAGTTGCTGAACGTGATGGTCCCTGGACATGACTTCGACCCCGAGGTCGACGACAACGTCTTGCTGCCGGCCGGCGTTCGGTTGGAGGATATAGAATTCGAAGGCGAGCACCTTCGGGAGTTTGTCAAGCTTGGCGCCATCAACTGGATCGACTGGATCCTCACCCAACATCGTCACTTCCGAGTTTGTGTGTGCGGCGTCGCCGCGAGGGCGGGCGAGCTCGAGGTCCTCAAATGGGCGCGCGCCAACGGGTGCCTCTGGAATGAATCGACCTGCTCCGAGGCTGCTTATGGCGGTCACCTGGGGGTCATCCAGTGGGCGCGCGCCAACGGATGCCCATGGAACGAAAACACGTGCGCGCAGGCAGCTCAAGGCGGCCACCTGGAGATCCTAAAGTGGGCGCGCGCGCGAGGGTGCCCGTGGAATCACATGACGTGCTCCTTTGCAGCCTACGCCGGCCAGTTCGAGGTCCTTAAATGGGGCCGCGCCCACGGGTGCCCTTGGCATAAAGCCGATTGTGCCCGGTCGAGCCATGCAAAAATTCGCGCCTGGGTGAAAGAGCAGGCGGCTTAATGTCAAAAGCAAACTAGGCGAGAGAGACAACACGCAGTGTGTGTGTGTGTGTGTGTGTGCAGCTCGACGACGACGACGTCGACGACGACGACGAAAAAACCACCCAACGGGTTTCAGGAAGGAGAGTGAGCGTGAGACGTCTGTCTCCAAGTCTCGCTCGTCTTCTCACCCACGCCGGTCGACCATTAATAATTAATTCACTTCACTCACTCACACTTGCGGCGAAACGAACTCGAAATGGTGGGGCGTATAAAAACAGGGAGAGAAACACTAGGAGTGCGGAAGGTCGCAGGGTGTTTCGTTGTAGGCGTGGTTTACGATGCCTTCCTTGGCTCGTCGCTCGCGCTGCTTAAAATAGGCGCGGAGCTTTGAACGCGTTGATCTTCGGTGAGCCCAGCGCATCCAGTCGAGCTGGGGGTAGGCATCGGGGCTGGTGACGATGGAGACGACGTCGCCGTTGCGGAGCTCGTAGGAGAACTGGACCTCGCGGCCGTTGATGAAGGCGGCGCGCGCGCGCAGGCCGACGTCGGTGTGTATGTGGAAAGCAGCGTCGAGGACGGTCGCGCCGCGGCTGAGATCAAGAATTTTTCCGTCGCGGAGAAAGACGAAGACGCGCTTGCCGAGGAGCTCGCGTCGAATGGTGTCGATGAACTCGGTCGAGCTGCGGATTTCGTGCTGCCAGGTTTTGACCGACTCGAGCCAGGCGACGGCGTACTTGTTCTTGTTGTGGTCGCCGAAGAAGGACTCCTTGTAGAGCCAGTGCGCGGCCATACCGTGCTCGGCGATCTCGTGCATCCACCTCGTCCTGATCTGGATCTCGACGATCTGGTTCTCCGGCTTTCGGCGAGCGAAAACGTGCAGGCTCTGGTAAAAATTAGGTTTCGGAAAGGAGATGTAGTCCTTGACGCCTTGCTCGGGGACGGCCTCGCACTGGTCCAGATGTTGAACGAGGGAGAGCGCGCGGTAGCACAACCAGACGCTGCGTTCGCGCCACGCGTCGAGGGGCTCGTCGGGCGAGAGTTTCGGGACGTCCAGGACAACCCGGAGCGCGACGACGTCCTGGACGGCGTCGACGTCAAAGTTGTTGTTCTCGTCGCTCGCGGCCGCGGCCGCGGCCATTTTTCGAAGCTTGAGCCAGAGCGAGTAGAGTTCCTTGGTGCGGCCCGAGACGGAAACGGTGACGCCGCGCATCGCCGCGTCGGACGCGAACGACCGCTCGAGCTCGGCCTTGGACCCCGCCAGAGCGCTGTCGTAGCGAGGCCGTCGCTCGGCGATCGCCGCGCGCAGCGTCTCGTGCTCGCGCGGGTGTGCGTAACGGAAGGCGATCTCCTCCAACTCGGCCTTGAACTGCCAGATCCCGAGGCGGTGCGCGAGGGGCGCGAAAATCTCGAGTGTTTCGCGCGCGATTTTTCGCTGCTTGTGCCTCGGCATGTGCTCGAGGGTCCGCATGTTGTGGAGTCGGTCGGCGAGCTTCACGATGATGATCCTGTAATCGTCGGTCATCGCGATGAACATTTGCCGGAGGTTTTCTGCCTGCTCCTCGGCGATGCTGAACGCGGCGTCGTCGTCGTCGACGACTTTCGCCGCCGCCGCCGCCGCCGCCGCCGCGGGAGCGCGCGGTTTCTTCTTCTTCTTCCCGAACAACGGCAGAGCGGCCGACATCATCGCGCCCTTCTTCTTCTTCTTCTCCTTCGTCCGAAAGGACGAGCACGAGACGGCGGCGGCGGCGGCAAGGGGGGGGGCATCGTCGTCCTCGACGTCGTCGTCGAGAGGCCTGGTGTCGTCGACGACGTGTCTCGGCGGCGGCGGTCGCGCGTCGACGACCGGCCACGCCTCTTCGACCACGTCCTCGTCCTCGTCCTCCTCTTCCTCCTCGAGGGGGCGGGGCTGCTGGCTCATCGCGAGCTTGGGGAGCTTGGAGACCTTTGTCTCGCCCTCGACAATCTTCCGGAGGCTCGCGCCGTAGCGCGACTCGAGCTGCTCGAACGTCACGTCCGTGTCCTCGACGGTGTCGTGGAGGAGGCCGGCCGCGACCGTCTCGCAGTCCATCTGGAGGCCCGCGAGGAGACTCGCGACGGCGACGGGGTGCACGACGAAGGGCTCGCCCGAGCGGCGTCGCTGGTGGGCATGCGCGGCGTAGGCGACGACGAGCGCGTCGCGCACCACGTCGAGCGCGTCGGGATCGAGATAGGCGCACTCGCGCCGCAAGCGTTCCCAGTCCCGCGCGAGGGCCGCCTCGTCGACGGGGGCGGCAGCGACCAAGGCATCGAGGGAGGCCATCGCCTCCTCGGTCGCGGTCGTTTCGAGCTTGCGCACGCGATCTGTCATGCGTTCGCGCGCGGCAATCGAGCACCAGTCCTCGACCAAGCCCTGCTCGAGCTGGTTCGGCTTGACCGCCTCGTGGAGAGCACTCCTCTCATGGTGGCGCCGTCGTCGAGGCGCGCCGGGACACACAAAGGCGGCGACCGCTGGCACGACGACGACGACGACGACGATAAGGAGAACAAGGCGCGTCAACTTCATCACATCGTCGTCGTCGTCCAGAATCGATTGTTTTTTTATCCCCGGGGGGAGGGATTCTTGGGGCGGGCCGTCCGTCCGTTGGAGCCATCATTATTCGCAGAACGACGTGTGACCAGCAGCCGATCTTGGCCGATCTTGCCCGATCTTTGCAGCAGTCCAAAAAAGCCGGGCTCCGGTCGTGTGCACACACAGAAGAAGAATGACACGAGGCCTCCGCCATATTTAAACGAACGTCTGCGAGTTGTTCTTCTTCCCTCGCACAGCCGCCATGGACGTGTGCGTGGTGGCACTGGTGATGGTCGTGGGGGAGGGGATGGTCGCGCCGTCCTCCGTTGGTGAGTCCTGGCGGAGCCTGACGAACGAGGACCATTCGCATTCGCTGGAGCGTTACTTCGAGCGGCCCGGGCTCGAGGAAGCGCGAAAAATTCTGACCGAGTACGCCCTCGCCGACGGCGTGCGCGAGTCGGGGCCGGGCGTGCCGGGGTGGATCGCGCGGCTTTTCGGGGTCGAGGCGGCGGAAGAGGAGGTGCCGCGCGTCGCGCCGCTCGACGAGGCGGAGGTGTTCCAACGAGCGTGGCGCGACGTCCGGCGCGCCCTCTCGATCGGCGAAGGCCGGGCGGCCGCGAGCTCGACGGCGCGGGAGGCGACGGCCCTTCTTGCGTGGTGGGCGACGCGCGCGGCCGACCTTCGCGACGTCCGGTATCGCGTCGATCGCGGCGTCGCGATCGCCGAGTACATCGGACAGACGCCCTTTGGCGGCGACGGCGCCGTCGTCGCGGCCGCGCTCCTCTGCGAGGCCCACGAAGCGGGCCTGGGGCTCGACGTGGTCCGCGAGCGCATCGGAGGCGACGCGGCCGCGCTCCTCACATCGCTCTCCAATTTAGAACAGCTCTCGCGCCTCCAGAGAGCGCGCTGGGACGCCGAGGGCGCCGCGCGCTGGGGCGGCTGCCGCGACGACGACGACGACGACGCGTGTTTTGCTCGCCGCCAGGTGGAGGAGGAGGACGACGAGGATCTCTTGTACGCGTGCCGGCTGCCGGCGACGCACGCGGAGAATTTGAGGCATATGCTGGTCGCCGTCGCGGGCGACTTCCGGGCTCTCCCGCTCTTCTTGTCGCGGCGCCTCGAGGCGCTCCACGACGAGTGCGGGCGCGCGACGGCGGCGAGCCCCTCGAGCCTCGCGCGCGACGCCCTCGACGTCCACGCCCCCCTCGCCGAGCGCTTCGGCCTCTACGCGCTGAAAAACGACCTAGAGGACGCCGCCTTCGAACGTCTCGCGCCCGCGACGCGACGGCGCATCGTCCGCGCGCTCGACGCGACGCGCGACGCGCGGGCGACCGTCCTCGCCGACGTCTCGACCCAGCTCCGCCGGCTCATGCTCGAGGACGACGTCCTCATGAACTCGGTCGACTCGCTCCGCGTCTCGACTCGCGAGAAAGAACCCTTTTCCGTCTGGCGCAAGCAGCGCAAGCTCCGCGAGCGCAAGCGCCAGGCGCCCTTCCTCGAGACCTCGTGGGCGGGCGCGAGCGCGCCCGAGCCCGACGACGGCGGACCCCAGGTTTTGTACCCCCTCGACACGATCGCTTTTCGGGTCGTCCTCGAGCCGCGACGCGACGCCGGCTCCAAGAAGGAAGACCGCGTCGCCGCCGGCGAGAGTCTCTGCTACCGCGCCCTCGACCTCGTCCACTCGACCTGGAAGTCGCTCAAAAACCGCACCAAGGACTACGTCGCGAGCCCTAAACCCAACGGCTACCAGAGCCTCCACACGACCGTCCTGATGCGCCTGCACGGCGCCTCGTACCCCTTCGAGGTCCAAATACGCACGGTCGATATGCACCTCGTCGCCGAGTTTGGCTCGGCCGCGCACGTCCTCTACCACTCGAGGACCTCGCGTTCCGTCCTCCCGCGATCGACGACCGACGCCCTCGTCAAAAACCTCGCCACGCATCATGACGCTCCCGACCTCCTCGTCGAGCTGCCGAGACCCAACCGCGAGGGCCGACGACGATCGCGCAAGCTCTACCTGGTGGCGGCGACGTCGCCTAACGACGAGCGGGCCGTCTTCGCGTCCTCGCGCCGACGGCACCGAGCCCTCGCGCGCAGGAGAGTCAAGCGAAAGCACCGGGCCGCCGCCGCCGCCGCGGGTCCCGACGATGACCTCGAAGTCCTCGAGGTGTGCGCCGGCGACGCTCACCTCGGAGCAGAATTGGTCTTGGGCAGCGGCGGCGGCGGCGGCGGCGGCGGGTTTGACGACGACTACGACCAAGGGCGGCGGCCTCCACCCTGCGCTCCGCCGGTGGTGCCCAAGGACGACCGCGTCGACCTCGACAAACCCTTCCGCGTGCGCTACAACCTCGCCGACGACGACGCCGCCGCCCAGACTGGCGCCAAGTTCGGCAAGTCGTTGGGGGAGTGCCTCCGCGCCGAACGCGTGTTCGTCCTCGCCACTGGCGGCCGCGTCCTCACGGTCGGCGCCCGCAGCAACGCGATCGACGTCCTCGACGCCCTCGTACGCGATCTCGAGATCGACGCGCGAGCAGAGGGCGAGGCTACCCTCGACCACCGCGCCGCCGGTCCTATCGAAATCAACGGCCGCCGCGTCGAGTGGCTCGCCTCGCTCTCGACCAAGCTCCTCACCGGCGACGAGGTCCGATGGGTCGAGGAACGGGCCTGATCTTCTCTTGTTTGAGGCCCAAGATACTAACAACAGCAACATTCACGATCCCCACCTAGTAGTGCACATACAAACTCACCCGGCGATGGTGCCGACGACGACGAGGATTTTTCTCCATCGGGAACATCCCGACGCTGCCGCCGCCGAGGCACCAAGTCACCCTTCGCTACAGTCGCTCTCGGCTTGTCTCTAATAACTCGCTCTTTCTCGCTCCACACCCGCCTGTTTCTCTCTTCCACATACTTTTGTTTTCTACACTGACTGCTGCCCTCCTTGCCGACCCTCTGTACCTCGCCCCCTCACGCACGCACCAACGCTGCGTCGATTGATTTGATTTTTTGCCCCCCTGTCCATCACCCATGGCTTTGATGATGAAGAAGAAGATGATGATGATGAATAAAATGATGAATTACCCATAGTGTGAAGAATGACAGTGCGGGCGAGCGCCGACTTCTTCGGTGGAGCACACGCATGCTCTGGTACGTCGCAATCTCCTCCAGGAGGCGGGTGTCGAGGCGTTGGCGGGAGAAGTAAGTCGCGCCGAGCGGTGACCGTCTTTCGCGCTGTCTGGACCTTTGAAGGCATGCTTGCAGCGCAGACCCAGAGGTGTAACCGCCGCCGTTCTTGCCTGCCCCATAATATGTATGACCCCATGAAGAAGCAGAAGATCCCACCACCCCCGCACGATTATTATTATTGTTTGGGATCAATTTTTTTTTTTTTTTTGATTCTTCCCTCGTGATTGGGGTGGGGTGCAGTGCGTGCCCCAAAAGAAAGCAAGATTCAGTTGATACGCGCATACATACTCCTCTTATAGTGGTAAAGGGGTCGGCTATCGCTCAACGGTTGTTAGGGTGACGTCAGTTTCTGCCCGTTTTCCCTCAAGTTGCAGTTCAATATTGAGAGGGTTAAGGATGGGTTCCCATTGACATCAACTGGGGTTTCAGGCAATCGAATGGGCAAGAACAAGTAGGAAAAGGAATATTAAGAGGTGTAATGTATTGACGCGTGTCCACACAAAAAAGCCAGATCTTTTGACGAACAGTGCCGGACAGTAGCCATTAAAGCAAGACCAAGAACGCGCCGCTCCAAGAGGAGTGAGTTGGTGAACGAGGTGGTTGTCCGAGGAGCCGAGGGCGTCGCGTCGGGGAGTTGTGAAGCGATCGGTCCCTCGCTCGGTGTTGAGCAACAATCGCACTTTCGCTCACACTCACAGCGGGAGGGGCGGCGCGCAAGACGCGAGGAGTTGTACTTGGTGGTCGTCGTCGGACTCGGGGACGGCGCGGAGACCGAGTGTGGCGGTCGATCAAGACGTGTCAGTCGAGGCGAGAACCGCGGCCGGGCGAGATGGGCCGGACAGTTCCAGCGTCGGCGTCGCTGGGGAGCCTGGGGGCGGTCGAGGCACAAGGCGTGGTCGAGGTGCGGTCGGCCCGGCGGCGCGAGGTCGATCCCGGGCAGAGCATGCACGTGTACCTCAAGGACGCGTGGCGAGAACGGGCCATGCTTGGGGGCCGCCGCAAGCTCAAGGTGAAGGCGTTCATGTCGGTGCGCGAGGTCAAGGCGACGATCGCGCGACTGGTCGGGATTCCCGCGTCGCGGCAGCGGTTGTACTGGCGATTGCGCGAGCTCAAGGACCACCGGACCCTCGAGGAGTCGGGGATTCATCAGTCGGGGGCGACTCTGGTCTTCGACGCGAGGCCCGCCGACGAGTGCGGGGGCGACCGGGGTCGCGGGTCTACGCCGCCGACGACGCCGCCTAGCGGCGCGTGCGGCCGTTGCGAAGGGTCCTTGGCGGCGCTCGAGCCCGTGTCGTGTGCGGCCCTCGAGGGGCCCGACGGGTCGCTGCCGTCGGCGCTGAGGCGCGCCTTGTTGCGCGCGCGACGCGCGCTCTGCGTCGGCGGGAAAGCCCCCGAGTTAGCCCTGGACGGAACGGGCGGAACGTACTTTCTCCACGGGCCCGACGGCCGCCGCGTCGCGTGCTTCAAGCCCGCCGACGAGGAACCCTTTTGCGTCAACAATCCGCGACACTTTGTGGGGTACCCCGGGTCGCACGACGAGTCGCTGGCGATGCGCCGCGGCGTGCGGCCCGGCGAGGCGTACGTGCGCGAGGTCGCGGCCTACCTCCTCGATCGCTCCGCCGGCGGCCTCGCGGGCGTGCCCGAGACGACGGTCGTCGAGTGCCGCCACACCAAGTTCCACTACGCCGACCGGACAGTCAAGGACAAAATTGGGAGCCTCCAGGTGTACGTGAACCACGACGGCGTCGCCGAGGATTACGGCGTAGACCGGCTCGTTCTCTCGCGCGTCCAGGCGATCGCGGCGCTCGACGTCCGCGCGCTCAACTGCGACCGCAACGGCGCGAACATGCTCGTGACGCGCCGCGGCGCTTCCCTCGCGGTGGTCCCGATCGACCACGGCTTTTGTCTTCCCGAAGTCCTCGAGATCGAGTGGTTCGACTGGTGCTGGATCGACTGGCCGCAGATGGCCGCGCCCGTCTGCGACGACCTCAAGAGGGCCATTTCTCTCATCGACCCGGCCGCCGACGCGGCCGTGCTCCGCGATACCCTCGGCCTGCGCCCCAAGGCGCTCCGCCTCTCGCGCGCCTCCTCGGAGCTCCTCAAGCGCGGCGTCGCGGCCGGCCTCGTTCTCCGCGACATCGCCTCGCTCGTCGTCGTGCCTCAAGACGCTTCCAACGCCCTCGGCACCAACAAGTCTCGCCTCGCGGCCGCGATCGACCGCGCCGCCGACCTCGCCGCGCTCGCGCTCGACGAGGACCGCCACCCGGGCCGCCAGCGCACGGCCTCCCCCGACCGCGAAGTCGCCGCCCTCGACGACGACGACGAGCTCGGAACGTGGCGCGAAGCCAAGAGCTCGCCCACCTCGGCCGCCGCCTCCCCGATGCTCCTGCTCTCCGAGACCAAGCTCCGCATCACCATTTCGCAGGACGACAGGGAGGAAAAGAGGAATATGGTAGGTCCTCACCTCGTCAAGACCACCACCACGACGACGACGACGACGAGGCCCGTCCCTATTCAACCGCCGTCCGTCGCGACGCCCGCCTCGGCGGCCGTCGTCGGGTGCTCGCCGCGCTGGGTCGACGGCCTCCCAGCTGACGTCGCCTCGCGGCTCTTCGACGATGCCTCCTCGGCGGCCTCCTCGGACGACGACTGGCGCCGACCGCGCTCGCCGCGCGCCTCGGCCCGCCGCCGCCGCCGCCGCAGCCACGCCCTCAAGACCTCGCCAGAGAAGCAGCACTCGGCTCCCATCTCGACGCGCTCCTTCGAAACACCCCTCGTGCGTCTGCACTCCTGCCCTGCCCTCGCCGACGTCTTTTCCTCGGAGGAGGACTCGGCTCTCGCCACCAAGGCCCGCCGCCTCGACGACGGCGACACTCTCGCCCGCCGCGTCCAAGCGCAAAACGACGCCGACTTTGACCGACACTTCTTCCACTTCCTTGACGGCATCCTCGACGACCTCGTCCGCTGGAAACTCCTCAACAACAAGTCCCAACGCGACTGACCAGTCCCGTTTTCTTTACGCTTGACGTTTGTTTCTTTTCTCAACCGACCAACCAACGACGCGCGTGGCAGCCACCCACCCGCGAGGTTGACATCCCTCTTTTACATACCTTCCTCTTGTATCTTTCTTCTTCTTCTCAAGGCGACCACGACGACGACGACGACGACTACTACTACTACTAGCCTTGATGAACGGACCCCCGCGCTCTTTCCTCTCACGCGTCGCCCCGCCATCGCTCTTACCCTTTTTTCCCGGAGGCAGGCTACCCGCCTGGCAACAAACTAAGCCCAAGCTCCCTCCTTCTCCTTCCCGACGCATGTTTTACAGCAAGCACGGAGGCGACTCCCACCTCCTCCTCGCGCGGAGCGCCCCTATGCCCATATGCTGGCACAGGTACTGGCGCCGCGAGCCACCGTACCAGGTTTGGCGCGATTGTTTCTTTCCTCTGCGGCCACTGGCTTTTCTCCAAGTATAATTTAGGTGTCTAGGCTGCGCATAATATTATATTCGAGATATAGATAGGACGCGCCATCATCCGGATTATTTCCCCGGGGGTGCGAAATGTTAGGTCAGGACGTTCGTCTTTCACCTACCTGTTCGCCTCCCGGGCGAGCCGGGCCGTTAGGAAAAGCCGGGACGTTCGCAGTGGGACGGGTTATGTATATGGCGCAGGGTGAAGGAAAAGGTAACCACGGGTTGCGGTTGTCGGTCGGTCACATTGCGGTCTCAGCGTCGCATGGCGGCAGGCGTCATCTCTTCCGCGAGAGAAAATTTCCTCCTTTCAGCGCGTCTTGTCTGCATGCCCCGCGATTCTGGTCCTGCGCGCTACGGCGCTGGGATCAGGCTACGCCCCATACGCACTGAGAACTCGAGCACTGGGCTAGCCTTTCGTTGTTGGTACCCAAGTTCGTTCGTTAGCTTCAGTTTTTTTTTCCGAATTCCGACTTGGCGGTCGCACTCATGTCCGGTGTGACGTCATGTGTCCTACTTTTATTTGAAGTTCTTGCTTGACCCAAGAGTACCACAAGACTTAGTACTTATCCGCAATAGTAAATGTACATGGTCCAAGGAGATAACACGAGGTCTCGGCGAAATCCCGAGGCGCTGACGTCAAGTTGCGAAAGTCGAGGTTCGTTCTTCTCGGTACTGGCCACGACCTTAAGCAGGTGTGAAAGGAGGATGGATAGCGAGCGATGGCCGGTCGTCTCGTTCGCGGTGGCGTCGCTCAAATTCGTCGGGCTTCGGATCGCGTGGCTGCTGCGCGAATTTTTTTCGTTGCCGATCCGGATAGTGTCTTGGGGTGGGTGGCCAAAGTATGTGTTCATCTTCATGCACGTGGTAATTGGATTGAAGATCGTGTACGACGTGACGAGTTTCGTGGGATCGCTTGTGGCGCCCGCCCCGCGCATTCCGCCCCTCGATCCGAACTACTCGTTACAATATATTCGCGACTACGCGGACCCGCGCGCCCCGGCGGCGCTGCTGACGAAGGAGACGGAGGAGCGCGTGCGCAAGGAGCTGACCAAGACGTCGGCGTACTGCGCACAGCTCAACGCCGAGCAGCAGAGCTGGTGCGAGCACATGATTGGCCACGATTTGCTGTCGATGTACAACGCGTACCGCGGCGGTCGCGAGGCTTCGTGCGAATGGCACGAGGAGACAAACTTCCAGCTCAAGACATACGTGTTGGACGAGGACGCGTACTACAACTACACGCCGTCGCCAAAGATGCCGAATTACGACGTGACGTGGCCCCTGTTTTCGGGGGCAGTACGCGGGCCGTGGAATGCCGAGCTCGGCGAGCACGGCCTGCCGTACGTCGACTACCAGTGGGGGACGTACGACCACGGCAAGGTCCTCAAGAGTTGCAAGTTTCCAGGCAAGCCAAAGGAGAGGGGTCACTGGTACGTCAACAAGGTCGGCCCGTTTACGGGCCGCAACAAGGGCTCTTGGCACTTTATTTGGTTCCACGCGTTCGCGCGATGGGAGCGCGAGTTCGAGCTCCCGGGGGCGATCGGCCGTTCGATGACGGCGTCCCTCGCGTCGTACAGCGACAAGGATGGAAACATCATCGGGTACCCGCCGTTGCACATGCACCACTTCCACGTCTTCCAAGTCAACCCGTTGGCACCGTTCTGGCCGCATACGGTGTTTACGGATTTCGAGACGCACGGCGACGACATGTGCTCGCACGAGGGCCTCGGTGCGGCCTGCTACATGAAAGTGTTTCCGCCGGGGTTCGGGTCCCAGGTGGTTCCCCGCTATTTCGCCGATTCGCTCGCTAATTTCGTCGCCGACCAGGACGACGAGGAGTTCTGGGTAGAGGTCTCCATGTTGGTGACCGACGACAAGACCCTCGACGTCGAAAGGACCGTGCCCTTCGTGCCCATGATCCCCGGAATGCACGGAACGATGCCTGCTTTGGCGGGCACCTACGTTGTCCCAAAAAGAACCGACTCCCTCGTCTGGGTGACCCTCCAACTCCCGTATTCGATGGAGTTTTTGTGGTGGAAGTGGCACACGCACTACTACTACACGAACGAAATATGGTTTGTCGAGGGCGACGGCCGCGAAATCTTCGGCCTCGACGAGGATCCCTACGTCCTCCGCACGAAGCCCTTCACGAAAGCCGACGTCTCGGACGCGCGACGCGACCCCACGGGCGACCCGATGAAGGAATTCCACGGAAACATCCCCGAGTACGTCGACGCGAGATTCCCCATCCCCACCCAGTGGGAGCTCGCGCTCACCGAGCGCTACCTCGACCTCGCCGACACTCCCCTCAAAGACATGGACACTGCAAAAGCCGACCTCCTCGCCCGCCATCGCGCCTACAACGCGCGACAGCTCGCTTCCGGCGCCGAGACGGCCGGCTTCTTGTACCGGATCGCCGACGTCGACGAATTCCACTCCGAGGTCGGGGGACGCATGTGGACGCACCGACCCCTTACCAAACCCGGCCGCTCTGCATTCAAAAAGGGAGAAAAGATCACCATTATCGTCTTTCATCGCAACACCCCCTACCTTTGCGGCGACACGTGCGATGAGTCGAAACAACCCATCCGCCAACACGTCATCGACGTGATAACCGGCAGGCCAACCGACCCCGACCTCAAATTTTTTCTCTCGCCATCCGGCACGCGCTTTTTGTACTACACAAAGTACCATCCCTTTTGGGTCGCTGCCTTGGTCTTGTCCTTCCTCGCGCCCGTTCTCTATCTCGCCGCGTCCCTCTATTGGAGAGGCAAGTGCGCGCCTACCTTGGGACCCTGCGCGAGGACCCACTACAAGATCTACTCCAAGCTCAGGAGCGAAGACGACGAAGATGTCGAGGCCACCGCGACCTTAGTAGTCGAACCCACCAAGAACGCACACCCGACCGCCGCCAACGCCCACCGAGCCGAATGAAGCCGAGTTCGGTGACGACAGCACACCCCCCCTTTGTAGTTGCTACTGCTGCTGCTTCTTCTTTCGGGAAACGTGTGTGCGATCAATCTTCCAAACTACTCGCCGCGCAAGGACTTTCTTTCGTCTACAACAACACCCTCCTCAAGTCTTTCTTTCATTCTCACACGGCTAACATACACCTACTCTGTGCCACCGCCTCTTCTCGACGTCTTTTATAAGAGATGCCGGCGGTCCCACGCCCTGCGCGTTCCCTGTCTTCTCGTGGTCGCGCGCACCGCACCGTGTCTTTATTCTAGACCACATTTCTTCAATCCTTCCTTTCTTGGTGACTCACATCCACCCATCTACCACGCCTTTATTTCTACCTCCTGGTTTTAATAACAGCACCTCCCACATGTCTACTACCCGAACTTTCCTTGCCGGTCCGTTGAATGGCATCCCCATAATCTGGGCAGTGTTTGTGGTCTGCCTGTCTGTCTTTAAATGTCGACTGCTAAGAGGGGGGGGTGTGTGGGGAGCATGAAGGATGTGGGTCTGCCTGTCTGTCTTTAAATGTCGACTGCTAAGAGGGGGGCGTTTGTGGGGAGCATGAAGGATGTGAGTGGGTTTGTGGGGTATGAGGGATGTGCCTGACGGGCGGAGATAAGTACGCGGGACCGTCTGCCTGTCTGCCCGTTCAATCAGGATGATGACGCCAATATCCTCTCGAGGGCGGATGTGTCGATGCACATAGGAGGACTTTTTGTTTTTATCTCTGAATGGTGGTGCTTTTTCTGCCTCAACATGGCGACTTCAACTAGCAGGATGTACCGCCAACAGCACGCCGCTGCGAATGATGCGGTGAAGGTGCTTTGGGGCCCTTGGAGAGATCGTCGATGGCGCTGCTGCCCGCAGACTAACTAACTAACTAACTACAGACCTCTCACGAGCATGGGAGCCAGGCCGGACCGACAGGAGCCAGTCCAGAATCACGGCCTGTAGACGAGGAGCGCCGAAAGCCTGTAGACGAGGAGCGCCGAAAGGTCGGTCGGCGGAGAGTGACCATCAAGCTTGTCGCCATGCGACGAGGAGACCGCGATGTGACTGACAACCAACTCGTCGATAACCTTCCGTCTTCGTCCCCCGGCCATACCCCGTCCCACTGCGAACGTTCCGGCTGCCAACCGGCCCGCCCGGGAGGCGAATAGGTGCCAACCTACGCCGGGAGGGCGGATGCCCTCGCAAGGCTCAGGATTCATGAGGCACCGTCCTCCATCGCAACCGCAGTCAGCGTTCAGGGTAAGGCCGCAGTTCTTCACATTTCGCTCGCTCGTGCGTGGCGCGACCCCGCCATGACTACGCACGCCTGGCGCTCACCCGGCGTCGCCCTTGCCGCTTGAGCTCTGGCGGCTCGCCTCTATCTTCGCGTCCCGCCGCATCGCACGGTTCATCTAATTTTGCAGCTTCGGGCGAAAAGAGCCAGAATGAACGGTCGCAGAGAAAAAAAATGAATATCTGCCAAGGCCCAAAGAGCCAGAAGGAGGGAACGTAGAAGGGAAGACAAGGGAGCGAGAGGGGCGTCGGGGTTATACACAGAGCGGGGCTTGTGGCATTGAGCTTGGTGGTGTTGAGCTTGCCGACTCTACTTGCTTCTTCTTGTATCGTTGTTTCAGCCGGAGGCGTCGTCGTGGTCCGCAGGGGTGGCGCGGGTGGCGGCGGGGTCTTCGACGATCTCAACGTCGCTGTCTTCTTCTTGAGCGGTGGCGCGGTCGTCTTCGCCAGCAACGCACTGCAGGAAATCGCCGATCTCGGCGGTGCACTTATTGATGAGGCGGAGGTTGATGTAGGTGAAGAGGAGCATGTGGACGGTATGGGTATGGAGGCAGGAGCGGGCCTTGGTGTGGATGACCTTGTGGGCCTTGCAGGCGCGCTCGACATCAGCAGACTGGACGGCGAGCGTGTCAAGGCGCTCGGCGATGGGGGCGATCTTGGGAAACTGGTTGCGGCCGGTGTCAGACGCGCCATTTTGCGAGGGAGGAGGTCATCTTGTTCTGCTTCCAGATCTCCAGGTCGACAATGGTGATGCACCGGGTTTGCGCACGTGGGCGTGTTCTGCTCCACTCTAGCTCTCATCCTTGTTCATGACGTCCCTGGGTGCTCCAAATTTGAGCACGTCGATCGACACGGCGTTGTCGCGCAGCACTGCGGCCCCCAACAGCCCGAGGTGGCTGCACGACTCGAAGAATTTGAACGACGTATGGCGATTTTGTGGGAGCAAACAGCCATCGTAGAGTTTTCCCCGGTTGATTTGTCCCGGTTAATCCGGGTTGATCTCGGTTATTATCCGGTGAAAAAGTTTGTCGCCGGTGACGAATACCTTTGTCGAATACCTTTGTCACCGGTGATTGAGGTTGGGTACCTCAGGTAGAAATTGACGATTTGTAAAACTTGTAAAGTCTCGGAGCGCCAACGGCGCGTTAGCTGAAGTCGACGACGACGAAGAACTCGGCACGTTGCCTCTCGGCACTGTCGAGCTTCGCGAGGACGTCCTCGGTGGTGGTGATTTTGGCGGGTCCTGAGACGAGGCTGTCTTTGAAGGCCCATTCGTGCTGGCGCCAGTCGGCGATGCTCAGGATTGCACGGGAGGCAGCAACCCAATGGCCGCTATCCGCGGCGGTGCCGATGGCCGAGCCGAGACGCCAGAGGGCACCGCACAGGCGCGAATTTGCGAGGAAGCTGAGCGTCTCGACGAGGGCCCGCGCGTGGCCGCACTGGCCGTCGATCTCGCTCGAGATAGGGTAGAGGCGGTAGCCATGCTTGAAGGCCAGTTCCACGAGGATCGGGGTGAAGGAAGAGTTACCGTGGATGGTGTTCAGTGTTTCTTACTTAAAGGCGATGTGAACGACCTCGGTATCTTCGTCTTGTTCTTCCTTCGAGTCTCCTAAGTCGATGCTGCCGCTCGCGTTGAACATTCATTCCGTTCACAGCCGCCCGAGAGAACCCCCAGCCACTAATTTATGAGAAAAATTGGAAATTTGAAGAAGTATGGAGATCTCCCAGGAGAGGGAGCCGCTCCAAGAAAAGGCGAGGGTGTCGGATCCGCGAGAGGCATATCGCCTGAGCCATGGGACGCATTCGTCGCTGCACGACATGCACAGGTCGCTCGCGAAGGTGGTCGAAGCGAAGAAGGTCGGCGGCGTGCACGAGGAAGTGCGGGAGCTGTTCTCGTTGACGGGGGCGTTTTTCGTGTCGTCGGTGTCGTGGGTCGCGATGAAGGCGACCGATACGGCACTGTTGGGCCACGTCGGGACGAGGTACCTCGACGCGTCGGCGTACTCTGATCTGTACACGTCGAGCACGGGCGTGTTCATCCGCGGGCAAGTATTGGGGGTGTTTTGCGCTCAGGCGTTTGGCGCCGGGAACTACGCGCTGGTCGGCACGTGGCTGAAAGTTTCGTACGTCGTGCTGTTTGTGGCTGGGGTCCCGGTGATGATCGCGTGGCTCTGCACCGGCCCCGCGCTTGAGGCGTTTGGCGTCGCCGACGCGCGCCTTCGCGCCGACGCGGCCTCGTACGCGATGATCCTGGCGGTCAGCATCCCAGCCCAAATTGGGTTTAGCCAGCTCTCGCAGTTCTTCAGCTCGCAGCAACTCATGCGACCCTCGTTCGTGACGTCGCCCGCGGCGATGATGCTCAATATTGTCGCCGGAGTTATTTTCGTGTTGGGAATCGGAAAGTTCCGGGGCTTTGGCTTCGTCGCGTGTCCGACCGTCACGACGGCTGTCGAGTACTTCCAGCTCGCCTTTGTGATCGTGGCGTTTTGCGTCGTCGGACGCCTCCACGACCGGTGCAGGCCCGCCGTCGGCTTCTTCTCGTTGTCGGACGTGACGACCGCGCGCGTCGCTCGGTACGTGAAAATGTACGTGCCGGCAGCTCTCGCGGCCGCCTCGGACTTCTGGCGGATGTCGGTCGTCGGGGCCTTCGCGGCGACCCTCAGCGAATACGACCTCGGCGTCTTCAACGCCTCGTATCGCATCATGTGGCTGTCGTTGACGTTTGCGATGAGCCTCGGGAGCGCGATCGGGACCCGCCTCGGCGCCGAGCTCGGCGCGGGTGACGCGCGGGGTGCCAAGACCCTCGTGAATATTGGCCTCTCGACGGCATTCCTGCTCATCCTTTTGTTGGCCGCGATCGTCGCCGCCGTCCCCCGACAACTCGGGATGATATTCACCGACGACGCCGTCCTCCTCGACAAGTTCGAACGATGCCGCTATTCCCTCGCGGCGACCGTCCTTTTCATGAACCTCGCCGTCGTTTTGGAAAGGGTCCCCATCGCCTGCGGTCAAACGAACCTCGTCCTCGCGTGCGGCTTTGTCGGTTCCTGGCTCGGCCAAGTCCCGGCCGTCTGGCTCTGCCTCGCCTTCTGGCAACGCTCCCTCCAGAGCGTCTACGTCGGCGTTTGCCTCGGCTACGCCATCCTCTGCGCCTTGTATGCCATCCTCGTTGTCACGGCCGACTTCAATAAAATCGCCGACGATGCCAAGGCCCGCAGCGAGAAGCTCACCGACGACGGGCCTCCTCTCGAACTCTGAGAGCGGCGCGCGTCCTCTATATCTCTAAAATCGTCGTCGTCGTCGTCTGTCGCCTTGGTTCGAGATTTGTTGTTTATTCTACTATCTAATGGTATATGCAGTATGTCCTGGCTTTGTTTCTTCGAGGGAGGGAGGGAGGACGGACGCTGGTTGGATTTTTCTTGTCTCGTCGACGCCGGCGCGCGCGTATCGAGGTGACCATACGAGTCTCATAATGTTTGTTCTCGAGGTTGTTGGAAATTCCGCTGCTGCTGCTGCTGCTGGTGCTGGTGCTGCTTCCGTCTGACGTTGGGGCCGACTACGAGTCTTTTTTTTCGAGGAGGAGGACCCGGGGGATAGATGACGCGACCCCCCAGCCTCGCGCAGAGGCGGGCCATGTTGTGGGTGAAGCTGCCGCCGCTCAAGATGAAGTACTTGGATGTACCCATGAAGATGATGTCCTCATCCGGGGTGCGCTCGAAGAACTCGACGACCGTGAAATTTCGTTCCCTAAAGAAAGCGACGACATTATTCCGGTATGTCACGGAGACGGTGTGGTTGTGCCAGGACGGGTCGTTTTTGTCGTACATCGTGTGGTTGAAGGAGCCGACGACGTAGGCCGTCGTCACCGCCGGCGGGATTTTCGGGACCAGAGCTAGAAAATAGGCGAGGGTGCCCTTGGTATAGACCGTGTGGTGCCAGGGCGAGGGCGTTGATCCCTGGTGCCAGACGTCCGTCTCCGCGTTGAGCTTTGGCGAGTCGAGGACGTCGCCGAGCCGCAAGTGCACCGTCACCGTGTTCTCCTGCGGCCGGTCCTTTGCGGGAAGCTTTTCGGATCTCTCCCGGACGATTTGCGCGAGGAGATCCATGCCGTCCCCTCGTCGCGCGTGGCGCTGCATGATCTCGGTTTGGATCGACCCTGGGTACCGCACCTCCCAGTTGGTCCGTTGGGACTCGAAGTGCGGCTCGTGCGGCATGTACTTGTTCGTCCACATGATGACGGCGTTGAGCGAGTACCGCGTCCAGTCGATTCCCCTGGCAACACCCGCCACCCAAAACCACGCGATAATAGACCAAGCCGACGACGACATGGCAACACAACGAATCCTGCTGTATATACCACCACCAGTACCACCAGTACTGTATGATGGCGAAAGGGTTAATTAATTGTTAATCATAGACATTATTCAACTCGAGGTCGTCGTCGTCGTCGTCGTCGTCGTCGTCGTTTTCGAGGGGGGGCTTGAGCTCGTCGAAGACAGAGGCGATCGTGTGGCGCGCGGCCTGCTTGCCGCGATTCGCGGGGTTTCGAGAACAGGTGAGCATGTGGGCATCGGCCAGGGCCTCGATGGTCCAGGATTTGAAGCAATAGTCGCAGATGTAGTGCTTCTGCCGGTCGGGGGGAGGAGGGGCGCGGTCGCCGGCTCGATCCCCCGGCGCCGTCGAGACGGCGAATGTCTGGATGGTCTCGACGAGAACAGGGTTAGTCGCGCCGACGCGGTACGCGCGGGAGACGACCTGCTCGAGGAGGGCCGAGTCTCTGAGGGGCTCGAGGAGAAAGATGTGGGTGAGGAAGCTGAGGTCGAGGCCGTGGGAGGCGTCGCGGTACAAGCACAAAAGCGGGACGCTTTCGGTAATGGTCTGGATAGGCGCAGCTCGGAGCTGGGGGCCGCGGTACCAGCGGGGTCCGTGGAACTTGCCGCAGGCTCCCCATTTGCATAGGCGGCAGCGCGAAGTGGATCTGGCGTGGCCGTCGACGAGCGGGCCCAGGTACCAGTGGGCCGCCACGTAGTGGTGGCGCGCTGCGTCGGCCTCGCACCGCGCCGCGCCCCAGCGCAGCCACATTTCGTAGGTCGGGCGGGCGACGAGGCCGGGCGCCGGGTCGGCGAGAGACGCGACGAGCTCGTCCCCGACCGCCCAGGTCTTGGGGTCCTTGACGTAGAGAGATCCGTCGGCGCCGGAAACGGTGCGCAGCACGCGCTCGAGCTCGATCAGGACGCGGCTCGCCGAAAGTGGACCGGCGCCGAGGCCGTCGCACGCGTCGAGCTTCCGGCGGCGCGCGGCGACGAGGTCGTCGTCCAGGAGTTCGACCTCCATGAGGATGCGCGCGCAGCCGCGGCGATCCTCGGCGTCGTTCTCGCCGCCGCACACCGGACACATTCGGACGAGGCGCCGGCCGCGCGAAAAGCGCGCGAGCTCGCGCGCCGAGAGTTGGTAGCCGACGCGTTTGACGGCAAACTCGGCGACGCGGTCGTGGCCGAGGCGCTCGATCAGGACCTCGGCTACCGACTGGAGGTCGCCGTCGTGCTGCGAAAAGACGGCCATTTTCGGGTTTTTTTTTACCGTTAGCTTCTCCTCCTCCTCGAGCCGTCGCACGACGTAGTCCCCGACGGCCTGGTCGATGCGCCACGCGTACTCGTCGTCCGACTCGCCCGATATCTGCGCGTCGACCTCGAGCTCGACGTTTTTGAATATGGGTTTGTGCAAGTGGTGCAAATCCTCCTTGCGATGGCGGATGAACAGCTTCCGAAGCACCTCGACGAGGTCGTGCCGCGCGACCTCGAACGTCGTCGTCTTCTGCTTTTTGGCGACCGACTCTTCGCCCCCCGAAACCGAGCCGCGAAGAAAGGGCTCGGCTATTTCGGAATCCCAGCGCGTCCTGCACGCGAGGCGCGAGGCCGCCGCCGCGTCGCCGGCATCGAGCCGCGGGTCCTTGGCGATGCCGTAGCGCTCGTGCCGCAGCCACCGGAGAATGTTGCCGAGCTGAAAGAGGTGGCGTTTGGTCGCCGCCGGGTCGTCGACGTCGCCCGTCGTCGGCGTTCCGCTCATGATCCACCGCCGCTCCGCGAATATTTCCGCGAGGAGCGCCGAAGCCGCCTCGCCGAGCTGCGCGGCATCGTCTTCTTCGGATGTCCTTTTCTTTCCTCCTCCTCCTCCAACCGTCGTCCGAGAAGAAGAAGAAGAAGAAGAAGAAGAAGTCGCGCGCGAGCCGAGGTCGTGGCCCTCGTCGACGACGAGCCGCAGCCAACGGAGCTCGAGGAGCGGCGACACCGCCGCTGTCGAGGCGTCTCCGTAGGTGGTGTATTCGAGCGTATCGCTTGCGCTTGCGCTCGAGGCGCGCGTGCGCCTCGCAGGTCGAAAACGAGACGACGACCAGGAGGTACGACCCGAGAGTCGCCGGCAGGTCGGAATTCTCTCTCGGGTGGTCGCTCGCGCGGACGACGTCGGCGACGCGCGGCCAGGTCGCGGCGTCCCCAAAACCCTCGACAAAGGCGATGCCGCGGCCCCGGCCGTCCCCGAAACTGGGCGCGAGCTGCGCGAAATCGACGTGACGCTCGATCATGTTTCGCCAGTGGCCGAGGAGCGGGTCGGGCGCCGCGACGAGCGTCGCGCCGCAGGGCTTGGCGAGCCGCTCGGCGAGGAGCCGTCGCTTCCGGCCGCCGGCGCGGTGCTTGGACAGAAGCTCGGCCCTCGCGCCGCGGTCGAGCTTGGCTTTGATGAGGGCGACGGCGTGCTCGAATTCCGCCGATACGCGTTCCCTGTCGGCGGGCGTCGCGTCGAGCCCGGACGCTCGGACGCGCACGCGGCGCGCGAGGTCGTCGGGAGTATCGAAGCGGGAAATCTCCGCGGCTTCCCTTAGGATCGCGCCGGCCTGAACCCAGGGCTTGGAGCCGCGCGCGTGCCGGTCGCGATACGACTCGAGCGCCCGGAGTCCCCTCAGGATTTCGGGCCGCAAGACGGCCGCGCCGCCCGCGCCCAAAGCGCGCCAGCTCTCGCCGACGGCCGCGGCGTCCCAGAACTCGGCGGGGGCCGCCGGACGTTCTCCGGCCGTCGCGAGGACGCGCGCGAGCACCGTCACCGTCTTTCCGAGGCCCGGCGCGTCGGCGAGGACGCCGCCCCGTAGCGCGCCGTAGGGGCCAGCCTCGGCGCGGCGCATCGCGGCGAGCGAGGCAAGCTGGTGGCGGAAAAGGCCGCGCGCCCCCGGCCGGAAGAGTCCGGGGAAGACGGGGAACGGGATTCGCACCCCGGTGGGACACTCGCGCGCCTGGACGTACTCGACGCGTTCGAGCTCCGAGCGCAGGCGCCGCGAGACGACGAGGAGCCGGTGGAGTTCGTGGATCGCTAGGAACTTGGAGGCCTCGGCCTCGAGGCACACCCGCGACGCGCAGAAAACCAAGAGCCGCCCTTCACCGCCGGTGGTGGTGGTGGCGCCGACTGTCGTCGTCATGGCTGGGGGCTTCCCCGACAGCTTCCCCGAACAATAAATACTGTGCTTGAATACAATAATAATATGAATAATATGATGTGCTGCTGATGTACGGAGAAGATGGGTTGCGTCGCGCTGCGGGCAGCAAGGGCTCGCTGCACTCGCTGCTCGTGGGCGAGGAGGCGGCCGCCCCGGTGGCCACCCAGTCGACCGACGAGGGGCTCTGGCACTGCGCTCGGAACGAGCCCATGACGGGCGCCTCTTTGGACCGTTTGTCGCAGAGCTACTCGCAGCCGCGCACGCCCCTCGCGATCCAGGAGCGGCTCGCTGCGGCCGACTCGGAGATGCGAGGTGAGCTCGAGTGGCTGGACCTGCGGTCGTACGAGTGGCGGCGGTGCTACTGCGTCTTGCGCGCGGGCGTCGTCCGGTGCTTCGCACCCGACGGCGACGTCGACGCGCGGCGGGCCGTCGAAGACGCCGATTCGGAGGCGGACGAGGAGGACGACCTCGAGCTCGAGGAGCTCGCTCTCTCCATGGGCGCGCGGGGCCGGAGCGTCGTACGGCTCTCGCTGACGCGCGTCGCGCTCGTCGCGACCGACCCTCGTCGCGGTCCTCGGGCGTTCCGGCTGGTGCTCGAGCGCGACGGCGTCGAGAGCGACCGGTCCTTTCGGGCCAACGACCGGAACGAGTGGCTCTTCGGTTTCCACAAGTCCCTCGCGATCGTCGTCGCCCGCATCCGCGGCGAAAAGCAGCAGACTAATTCGAGGAGGCGTTGCGGCATCGTTCGCAAGAAGAGCTCCTCGCGCAGATCGAGGGTCGCCGAGCCAGGGACCCTCGAACGCGCCAACTCGGCGACCCGAGTCGATATGCGGGAGCAGGACTTTGGTGCTGGGGACGAGGGCGCGGCCATCTTCCGGAAGAGCTCGGCGCGGCCGCGCATCCGCGGCCACCACCGCTCGGACGCGGCGTCCTCGGCCAAGTACGTCCCGCCGCACCGCCGTCGAGCCCCCGAGCAGCAGCAGCAGCAGCAAGAGGACGCGCCGCCCAAGGAGGAAGAGGATGTGGTGGTGCCGGCCCCCCGCGACGGGTTCGAGGAAACCGGCGACGAGAGCACCTCCTCCTCCTCGCCGCCGCCGCCTCCTCCGAGACTTGTCCTCGCGAAAGAAGAAGCGGCAGAAGTGGCCTGCTGGCGACGGAAAGTCGCGCCGGGAAAAAATAAGAACGGCGCCGCGCGCGGACTCGCGCTCGAGTGGCGGTCGGGCGCCGTGTGCGAACAGGGCAAGCGGCGTCGCAACGAGGACCGGTGCGTCGACCTGAGCGCGCTGACCGAAACGCCCGAGTCGACCTTCGGTTACTTTGGAGTCTACGACGGCCACAGCGGCGACGACGCCGTCGAGCGATGCGCGAACGACCTCCACGCGCGCGTTTCGGTTTCGTTGAGAGAGGGCAATTCGGTCGCTTCGGCCCTCGAGGAGGCCTTCGCCCTCGTCGACGCCGAGTACTGCGCCGACGCGGCGAGAGGCGAGGCCTCGCTCGACGCCGGCGCGACGGCGCTCTCGTGCGTCCTTCGCGTCGACGGCGAGCGCGCCCCGCCCTCCCTCGTCGTCGCCAACTGCGGCGACTGCTTTGGCGTCCTTTCCCGCAACGGCGTCGCCGCACCCCTCTCGACACCGCACGCGCCCGCGCCCGGGTCGTCCGAAGCCAAACGCGTCTTGAGCGCGGGCGGGTGGATCACGACGGAAACCGACCTCTGCGTCGGTCGCCTCCACGCGATGGACCTCGACGATCCCGAGATTGGCGAACGCGCCCACGAGCGCGTCCGCCTCAACGAGATCCACAGGGTATGCGGCGAGGTCGCCGTCACGCGCGCTATCGGCGACGTCGACTTTAAGGGCTGGGGACCCGCCTGCCCGCCCAAGCCGGCCCCCGCCTTTGCCTACCCCGAAAATCACAACAGACGCTTCACGGCCGACCTCCTCGTCGCGACGCCAGAAATCGTCGCCCACGACCTCGACGCCAACGACGAGTTTGTCCTCCTCGCCACCGACGGACTATGGGACGTCGTCGAACCTCAAGAAGCCGTCGCCGTGAGCGCTCGTTTCGAATAATATGAATCTATTTTTTTTTTGTAGGTCGCCGCCGGCCTCTTCAATCAACAAAGGACCCCGCGAGCCGTCGCGAAGCATCTCGTTGATCGCGCGCTCCGCCTCGGCTCGGGCGACAACGTCACGGTGCTCGCTCTTCAGTTTAATTGGGTCGACCTCGATCGACCCCGCGTAGAATAACCGACCGACCGACCGACCGACCAATATTTCACTTCGTATAAAAAAACGCAGACACCCGCGCTCTCCGAATCGTATTGTCTGCGCGTCCCTACTCTTTCTACTACTACCACCGACAGCTTAAGAAGACCACCGCCCAACCCGAACTGGCCTCGCCGACTCCGCCACCACCGCCTTGCTCCCCAATGATCACAAACCAAATGCTCGGGATTCCCTCCCACCCCTACCGCCGCCTCCTAAGTCTCTCGAGGTGTTCCCACCACAACTTCTCACCTCGACGACGACGACTCACTGCCTGCCTGCCTGACCCCTGATCTTTGACCTGACCTGACCTGACTGACTGACTGACTGACTGACTTTTGATCGATCTTGCGCTTCGGGGGATACTCCTCGCCCTCGCGCGCGATTCTATTATCATAACACGCATCGACTCATTAATTTATTATTATTACCACCGCCGGGTTGGCGGCGGCGGCAGCCGATTTGCTTGAATAACAGGGCCCGACGACGACGACGACGACGACGACGAGGCCCCGAACTTCTCGAGGATCCTGCGCTGCAGATCCCTCGCATCCGCGCCTTCTTCTACGTGCAGCCGCCGCGGGCCGCCTGACGACGACGGGGTCTTCTCTTCCAGCGCGAGGCGAAGACGGAGGATGTCCCTGGCGATCGCGGCGGTCGCGATCCAACCACCACGAGTCGGACCACCTTCTTTTTGTCGATTTCGTAAGCGACCAACCTCTTCGCGGAGGACCGCTTTGAGGATTAACCTTTCGAGCTCGTCTATCCTGCGAACGTGGCACTCGCGCGTATTTTGATGGTCGCCGCCGAGCCACTTTTCCTCCTCCAAACTATTTCCATTTACGACGAGCGCGCCGCGCGCGTCTCGCCGCCGCCGCCGCCGCACGGGGCCGCCGCGCCGCCCGCCACACGTGTACGCGTAGTCCTTCGACCTACAGCTTTGCGTCGCGAAGACGGGATAGGGCATACGATCGACGTGCAGCCACGCGCGCCTGCAAACGTCAAAGACGCGGATCTCGGCGAAATCCACGCGGACGTGGTGGCCGCGGCGCGGCGAGAATAAACGCCCGGAGCTGGCGCACCCGACAGGGCTCTTAAGTTGTGCGACGAGTCGCTCGGCCTCAAAAAGAGCGCCCCGCGACGCCGCATACGCGTAAAATACGCCGCCAAAGTTGACCTATCGATAGTGTCGCGAGACGACGACACAACGCACCACGTATCGACCGCCGTCGACGACGACGATTCCGCCCGCGTCTCGCGGCAACGACGACGTGTCGTTGCTATACAGGTACCAGGACCGCTTCCTCTTCGGATTGGGGGTGAGATCGCTCGCAAAGATCTCGGTCCGCATGTTGCTGAAATGCTCCGTTCGAAAGTTCATTATCAACACCCGCGCCGGGTCCTCCTCGCCGCACGCGCCCGCGTCAATTTTCGCCGCGTTCCCGTGGTCGAGCCCAAAGGGCAACGGCTCGAACGCCTTCCACCAACGTCCTGCCTTGCGGTCGTAGCACCGGACGGCCTGCAGAAAGGTCCCGTCGTCGTGGCTCCCGTCCGTCCCGCCAAAGGCGCACACGCTCTCCGAGCCTTCCAACTCGAGCGCGAGAGCCGCGCACGCGCCACCGCCGACGTCGAGCGCGGGACCGCGCGTCACCTCGAGAGTTAAAGGATTCACCACCCTCGCGAACCGCGTTGACGTCTCGTTGCCGACGCGGTGCCCTTCGAACCCGCACGGCACCCAGATGGTCCCGTCCGCGACCGGCACCGCGACGACGTGGTTCAAGTCGCACGCGCCGCCGTCGGCGCACCCTCGCAGCTCGTCCTCGTGGTGGTGGTGACCTTCCAATTGAACCGATTCCACCGACTCTGCCCATCGGCCAAGCACGTTGATCAATCGCGTGCCTACCACGGCGCACCCGTGATTCCGACGCCCCGACGGCTCCTTCAGTCGCACGCTGCGCCTCGCGTCCTCTTCTTTCAGTCGCAATTTATTCGCACCAAACTCGTCGTCGTAGTGCTCGTCGAACAACAACAACGCGCTAGGCTGCTTCCCGAATGTCGACGCGATCGAGAACCACAAAATAATTATGAATAATAACACGGTCGTCGTCGTCGTCGTCGTCGTCGTCATCAGGGGCCCACCACGAATGTATGTATTCTAGGGTTTCGGTGGTGGTTATTAGCGCCTACAGCGCCGCTCTCAGGCTTCCTTCCTCCTCTTGCTGATGTCGCATATTAGTTAGACACGCGCGCCATGGGTACGCTCGACCGGAGCGAACGAGCGATGACGGGTGGCGCAGGTCAGAAATTTGGCAAGGCGGCGTTCCAGCCCTCGATCCGCCTCTTCATCAACCTGTCGTCCGGCGGCATCGAAGCTCTGTGGGAAGCCTTCAACGACGTAAGCAGTGAGACGTGCGTGGAAAGAAATAATAGAATGCAGGTGGCCGACGGGTTCGGCATCAGCTTACCCGAGATGCAGCTCGTGTGTGCGCAGCTGTCGGGAGAGCTCGCGTTGGCCCGCCCGCAGCTCGATCTCCAGGTCGAAACGCTGTTTCGCGAACTTGATGCGGACAACAACGCACTCGTCGACGCCATCGAGTTCTTGGCCTCGTTGGCCGCGGCGTCTGGAATCACTCTCCACGACAAGCTCGAGTTTGTGTTTAACTGTTTCGACTTCGACGCCACCGGGAAGCTCAGCGTGGACGAAATCACCCTCGCTTTTCGATGCACGCTCATGGGCTTGTGCAAACTGTGCAAAGAGGCGTGCCCGCTCGAAGAGGAGCTCGAGGTTATCGCGATGCGCGCCTTTACTACATCTCTCTTCAAACCCCCGAGCCAAGGCGACAATTTATCTACGGATCCTTCGATCTCGCCGCTCGCCAAGATCCGCATTCTCGTGCGTCTCCTTCATCCAATGCGTGCGTGCGTACGTCCGTCCTCCAACGCGATCATCTCAGGATGCCATTTCGTTTTGCCTCTCGGATCCCGAGGTGCGATCGTGGCTCGAGTTCTTCGACGACCCAGATCCCATCAGCTCGGTTTCGGGCAAGCTCGACGAGTTGACGAGCAACACGTCTGCAGCAGCAGCAGCAACGACTCTCCTGCCGGATGAAAACAACAGCAACAACAAAGTCACCACCGCACAATTGTTTCTCGAAACGATTGAATACGTGCCAACCACGCAAGACGCTGACTATGACCGCGACTTTGAGTTCCCGTCTCGCTCGGCAGCCGTGGCCGCGGCCCTCGAAGGTGCGCCGACGGTAGCCGCGGCGTTGGCCAGCGAAGCCAAGCGATTAAGGAACCCACGCGGAGACCCGCCGCCCTGGCAACTGTCCGTCGCGGCGCTCACGCCGACGACTCTTTCCAATCAGGACCCTGACCTTAGCCTCCCCGAGTCAAGCCTCGTGCTCGAGTGGGTCCACGGCTACCACGGAGAAGACTGCCGTGGTAATGTCTGGTACACCGGATCCGGCGAAATCGTGTACCCCGCCGCTCGCCTGGGCGTTATCTACTCGTCGCTCGAACATTCTCAACGGTGAGTCTCGATGATACGGGTCGTCGTCGACCTTTGAACGAAGGAAGAATAATAATTCCTGGCATTGTGTTTGTTCGTCGCAGGCACATGACGCTCCACGACGGCGAGGTCTCGTGCGTTGCGGTGTCGCCAGACGGTTTGATTGCCGCAACCGGCGACGTCGGCGAACGACCGCGCACGATCTGCTGGGATATCGGGACGTGCGCGCCTTTGTCGATCTTGGCTGGCATACACAGCGTCGCCATCGCCCAAGTCGCCTTTTCGCCCGACGGCGAGTTCCTGGCAACCGTCGGTGCGTCGTCGTGCACACTTGTCTTGTACAGATGGCGCACTCGAGAGCGCATCTACTCGAGCCAATCCGAGTTGCGGGGAAAGTCCCTGGGCTTGGCGTTTACGAGCGACAGCCACGATTCCATAGTGCTCTGCGGTGTCTACGACCCCTACATATCTTTTTGGTGGCGGGAGAGTGCCACAGACAAGATCGCTCACCGTCGCGGCGCTTTCGGCCGCCGCGCGAGGCGCCAACCGACGCTGTGCGTTGCGCGATGCGGCGACGTCACGTTGTCTGGGCAAGCCTCGGGGCACCTCTACGTTTGGCACGGGCGCAACTGCGTTCAGAGCATCAAGGCGCATCGCGGCGCGCTAAACGCAATTCACGTCAACATCCACGGCGTAGTGAGTGGCGGCAAAGACGGCAAGGTGAGGCAATGGTCGCATGCACTCGAGCCCGGAGCCACCTTCGACATCACAGACTTTGGGTCGAAGCCGACCATTCGCTCGGTGTGCCGTTCGCAAGATGGCACGAAAGTGCTTGTTGGGACCGGTGGAAACGAGATTTTCGAGCTCTCGTCGGCCGACGGATCAGATACGCTCGGTGGCCCAGTCACCTCGACTCACTTCGACAGCCCCTTGCTCGGTCTTTCGCCGCATCCACTCAAGGCAGAGTTCGCGACTTGCGGGGTGGATTGCACAGTTCGTATTTGGGACATACTCACGAGGAACCCGGTCAGGACGGCTAGGCTCGACACTCCTGCCGCGTGCTGCTCGTGCGTTATGTCCTTTCACGAGATGTCGTTTCACGCGCGCGTGATGTTTGCAGCTACCACCCGAGCGGTGACGTCATCGCGGTCGGGCTCGGCCACTCCACGCATAAGTCGCCGGTTGGCGGTGAAACGAAGAATGGTGCGTTCGTTGTTCTTAACGACATTGATCTTTCGATCTCCTTCGAAGCTCGCGACTCAAAACTCCCGCTTGTGTCGTGCCGATTTTCGCCTGACGGTGAGGTGCTCGCCTTTGGGTCGCGGGATGCATCCATCTACATGTATGCCTACGCGGAGGGCTACGAGTTAATTGGTATTTGCAGACGCCACCCTTCGCCAGTCATCACGCTCGACTTCTCTAGTGACTCTCGATGGTTGCGATCAGGCTGCGAGGCAGGACAGCTCCATTTCTTCAACGCCAACTCGGGGCAGTATCAATCAAACGTCTCCGCGCTCAAGGACTTGCGCTGGGGAACCGAGAGCTGCTTGTTCGCATTCGGTGCTGCGGGCGCACAAGCGACTACCACGGTCGACGACGCCACGTTGACTGCCTGTGCTCGCGTGCGTGTGTGTCTGTCGAACTTGTCGTGGCAGCACCGTTAAGGAGAAGCGTCTCATAGGCTCGAGCGATGGACGACGGGCCGGAATCCGGAGGCGGCCTGATCTGCACAGGCGACTCGTACGGCCGCGTGCGCGTGCAAAACTTTCCGTCACGTTCCGCGTCGACATATCTCGAATGGCGAGGCCACAGTGGACCAGTGACCCAAATCGCCTTCAACGCAGACGAGACACACTTATTGAGTATCGGTCGTGACGATCGCTGCGTGCTCCAGTGGACGTTATCAGAGGACGATCGTGAACCGGAGGATGCAGACAAAACCGATCACGAAGAAGCTGCCGATATAACAGCAGAGCTGGGGAGTGATAGCGCCGAATTTTTTCGTGGCGACGCTCGCGAAGTCGCGATCGATACGTTATCTGAGCGCGCTCTGATAGCGGAGCGCCTTGACAGTAGAAACAAGTCCAAGTTTGACGATGACCTGAAACCGACAGCAGCGACGGATGTTGGTGCCGAGCTCTGCGATCTCCCACCTTTCGCGAAGGATCCGTGGAAATTGCATCTTGCAGAACCGTCCAACCCGAGACGACCGAGCCCTTTGGCGCCGCGCTCCAACTTGGCTCTGTGTCGTATCTACGGCTATAGCTGCAGCATCGCGCGCAACAACGTGCATTACTCCGCTACAGGGAACGCGGTTCTTTATCCTGCCGGAGGCGTCCTCGTCTATCTCAACATCGACAGCGGACAGCAAACTTTCGGCACCGTTCACGCCGGCCGTGAGATCTCAGCCGTTGCTATCTCCAGGGACAGATCATTGTGTGCGACGTCTGATATTGCCGCGCAGCCTATAACCGCGTTGTGGTCGATGGAAGACATTGCCAGCGGCCCGTTGCGAATACTATGCGAACCGCTCCAGCACGCCATCACTCTTCTGGCATTCGATGACGCTTGTGCCGATCGAATAGCAAGCATGGGCGCCGACGAGAATCATACCGTGGCAATTCACGACGTCCAGTCCGGTCACCTGCTTTTCCAATCGATGACAACCAAGCTCAAACCACTGCATCTTGTCTTCGGACGCGAAGGGGGTGAGCTCGCTGTTGCTGGAGTCAAGCACGTGCTATTTTTTGCGTTTCAGCCCGGGCACCCCGCGACTAAGCACGCGGCGTCTTCGTTTGGTCGGATCGGTCGCCTCGGCAAGTTGCAGGCATTTCTGTGTGCGGCGTACCTGCCTTCGGGAAAATGCGTCCTTGGTACAGCCGACGGTCATTTGTACGTATTCAACGACGAGTCTCGCGAGCTCGAAAAGTCGGTCAAGGCACATGATGTTGTCGTTTACGCGATAGACGCGCCCTGGCGGCGCGCGACAAACAAGGCCTCCGCAAGAAAACGCTCCTCCACCACGCTCGTGTCAGGAGCCAGAGACGGCGAAGTGAAACTCTGGAACGACGAGCTGGAGTGCATCATCAAGTTCGACAACCATGGTGCTGGACCAGTTCGGGCGGTCAATGTGTCGCCGGACGGATCGCGGATACTCGTCGGCTCGCAGGCAGCTGCTCAGATCCGCGAGTTCCGCGCGTCAGATGGGGCACCACTTGGTGATCACATCGCCGGCAGCGGTGCTGCCGCGGGAGAGCTGTGGGGGCTGGCAGCGCATCCAACACAACAATGTGTTGCGACCGCCTCGGACGATGGAGCGCTTGTGATCTGGAATTTGGATACGCCGGCGAAGGAGGCTCGCGTGCATGCAACTCAGATGGCAGGGCCTTGCCGGTCTCTTGCCTTCTCTCCCGACGGCAAGATGATTGTGGCCTGTCTCGGTGGCTTGCCTTGTGAAGATTACGCGACATTGAGCTGGGCGCGGTCTCGTCGAGACCTCAACAACGACGGCGCGGCAGAGTCTTCTCGGTCAAATCAAGACTTGATTGCGAATCTCGAAGGAAATGTGCTGCTTCTTCGCGCAGAGACTGGCGCTTTAATCTATCAGTTCACGAATGCCTGCGAGTGGATTCGCGACGTCAAGTTTTCGCCCGACGGCAAGATGTTTGTAGCCGGAGGCAACGACGGCCATGTTCACATTTACAAAGCTGGCTCGCATGGTCATTTCGCGCATATTGTCTCCGTCACTCTGGCTCAAAGTGCCGCAGTCCATACCGTTGACATAACTAAGGACAATCAATACGTACAAATTGCGGACGACGCCAGGACTGTCGCTTACGGGGATATTACTGTGGGAGCGGCTGTTCCAGACCCGGTCCACCTCAAGGACGCTGAATGGGCGACGTGGACCTCACCGCTCGGTTGGCCAACGCTCGCGGCACACAGCGCCCTCGCGTCACCAGCCTCAGGAGGGTACGAAATCAATCAATTATCTTCTTTGACTGACTCTCGAGCAGTCTTGAACTTGACCACCGTGGCGCGATCGCATTCGGAGGATGTTCTGGCAGCAGGCGACCAACATGGCGTTCTACGTTTGCTACGATATCCGGCAGGTGACATGGCGGCCTCGGCGGCGAAACCCGCAATCGCACACGTCGGACCCATCCGACGCCTCACCTGGTCTGATGGTGACAAGCACCTCATCACCATCGGCCAAACAGACCGCCTCGTGTGCGTTTGGCGGTACGAAGCCCAAGTTGGAGGCGTCGAGGAAAACGGCGGGGAATCATCATCGTCGCTCACCGACGAGGCCTTGGAAGCCGACAGTGGGCGCACACTTCGCGTGGCTGTGGAGAAAGCTACCAAGGCGAAGGACGACCATTTGGCAAAAGCGCGTCATGTGCGCTCTGAGTCGGGGGTCGACCAATCCAGGCTGGATGTGCCTTCGTGGGTTACATCGCTGGTGCCGCCCTCAAACTTGGAACACGAAGATCCCGCACCACCGCCCGTGACTCTCACGTTGTTGTGCGCACACGGACAGCGTTCAGATGATGTACGCAACGTTGTCGCATACAACGCCGACGGTGCCATCGTCTCAATGTGTGGCGCACTCGGCGTGATCTACGACGCACGGACACATACGCAAAACTTCCACTTTCATCATCCGAATGGCGGGGCGCCTCGACTCGATGACAGCGATCACCTTACTGTAAGCACTACAGCTGATGTGAGCGCGATTGCAGTATCCTGCGATGGACGCTTCGCTGCAACTGGTGACCAGGTTCGTGTTTCTCTCCTCGATTCGTTCACATTCGTCTTAGGGCCAAGCACCACGAGTCAGGATATGGGATGCGCTGACCGGAGCGACAATCGCAGTTATGCCGCGACATCTCCGGGATGGCATCGAGATGCTCGCCTTCTCGCCCGACGGCATGCATCTCGCTGCGATCGGGGGGGACCAAGATCATTGTCTTGCCGTGTACGCTACCAAGACAGGTGAATGGGGGGACGCGATGTTGAACGTCCGAGGCATCGGTGGCCGAGAACGAGTCTTTTGTGTCGCCTTTATTGGCAAAGCCGCCTATCCCGTTTTCGTCGGCAGCCAGGACGGTGTCGAGTTTGTGCGACCGGCTCCATGCGGAGGCATTCGGAGGCGTCCAGGCGTGTTTGCGCCTCCACGGTGTCCTCAGACGCCAATCCTCTGCGTCGCACGCGGCTTTGTGACAACTGAGCTTGTAGGATCTGTCGAATTGGCCGAAGACCAACGCATACAACACGACGTCCCGCGCTCGGATGCGGATGCCGACGCCTCGGCTATTACTGGTACATTGTCTGGGGCACTCTACCTCTGGCGCGGTTTAAGTGTGTGCGAGCAGGTTCCGCACGCACACGAAGGTCCGGTTTACACTCTTGCGGTGGCGCGACGACGGCGCCTCTATACATCCGGAGGCAGCGACGGGACAATCAAGCTTTGGGACGCGCAGCTTCATCTCCAACAGACATTTCATCTGACCGAAGCGGCTTTCCCGCTTTTAGTTCCAGCGACAGCAGCACTCCAGTTTGATCGCTCACACGAGACAAAGCTGTTGGTCCTGGCTCGTTCTAGCGAGCTATTTGAGTTGGCAACTGCCTCGGGACAGATGGTGTTGCTTGATGAAGCCCACGCACGCACGAAAAGGCACGCGTCAGAAACCCACGGCCTCGACGCGCACCCAACGAATGGTGACATTTACGCCACCACCGGCGACGATGGAACAGTCCGCATTTGGTCGATCTCGAGACGACGGTGCATACTACGGGCTCCACCCGAGATCCTCGGGGGTGCGGCGGCGCGAAGCTGCGCGTGGGCTCCCGATGGGATCCGACTCGCTGTCGGCTTGGGTGGTGATCCCTCCGATCATGGACGCGACGGAACATTGGTCGTGCTTCGGATCAGGACGTTGAGCGACTGCAAGGCACAAGAGGAGCATCGCATTCCCGAGGTCCTCGTCGAGGTCCGCAAATCCAAAGCCCCGCTCGTCGACGTTAAATGGTCCGGGGACGGTCGATTGCTGCTTGTCGCGTCGGAAGACGGTCGAGTCTATGTACACGACAGCAAGGACGGTAGCCTGCGTACAATGTCCTCTCGAGCTGGGAGCCCTTTGACCGCTATAGACGTGAGCTCTGACTCTATGTTTTTTCAGGCTGCCACAGCGATGGACGAGCTTCAGTTCTTTTCGGTGGCAGATGGCTCGCGCGTGAGCGTTCCCGCAGTCACGCGCGACACCGAATGGGCAACGGTCACCGTCCCGTTTGGATGGCGCGTCCAGGGCTGTTGGAAAGGAATGGGAAGAGGAGGAGAAGCTGAGAGCGCCGCAGAGGCTGCAGAGCGAGCTCCACGATTCTTGCGCCATGAATGGCGACCCGAGATTACGTCCCCTGCGGGCACATCGACTGTGAACCGCTCACCGAATGGACTCTTGCTTGCGAAGGGTTGTTTTGATGGTACCGTCGCCGTCTACAACTATCCTACTCAGGCCTCCGAAATGCGCATGGTTATCGCACCAGGCCACGGCTCGCGTGTTGCCAAGGTTCGATTCTCTTGTGACGGCAAGCATTTGGTGACATTGGGCCAGTTCAACCGCATGCTCGCCATCTACCGTGTGACGAGCCTTTGTCCCACGGGGCCTTTAGACAAAACCCAAAGAACACCACCCAATGGTTGACTCGGTTGAGTCCCATGCTCCTGTGCTGCGTGCGAACCGATGTGTATGAGCACGTTGTGTCACACAACACGCGACGTACATCGGAAGGTCCCACAAAGCTTCAACGGCGCCTTCATGTCTGGCTCGAATCTTGCGCCGCTTTACGCAACTGTTTTCAAATGCTGTCGGTTTCTGGAAGCGTATTCTGCCGAGTGGCGACCGGCCTTTCTGGACGAGGTTCCGAGAATTTGCTAGGTTCTCATTACTTGTATTATTATCATTATAGTAGGCAATTAGCATGGCAAGCAGCTGCCAGGCTCAAAGAGCCAGAATGGAGGTTCGGCAGAGGAGTTAAAAAGAAAAAAGACCACAAAAGACACGAAAAAGAAGCAAGAACTGAGCAAATGGGAAGGCAGAAGAAGAGAGAAAAAGCGGCAGACGAAGAACCGACTTGAGAAGGTGCAAGCAAATGAAGCACGAAGGGCGATTAAAGAATTCGAAAAGAAGAGCACAAAGGCCCACGAAGGAGCAGATTGACAAAGGCTAGCAAAGAAATGATGCGGGGGACTACGTTATGATGCTGTCGCAGCATTATGCTTTTCACCGCAAACAAGGCTGGCGCCATTACTTGTTCCATGCAAGGCGGCCGCGAATGTCGCGAGTCCACAAAGAAACCACATGTCGTCAGCATCCACGGCACAATCGACAAGGCAGGCAATAACATCCGCTGGCAACCGGCCGCGTACGAAGTTAATAGCTGCGTCAGTGCCATGGGCATGTGCGAGTATTGTTACTAGTAAGCGGCAGGGTCTCGCTCTATCATTCGGAATCCAACTCGCGGAGGAGCGCGACAGACAGAGCGGAAAATTGTGGGTTCTCGGCGGGGCGCTTGTGGGGAGTCTCTGAGTCAGAGCCGACGGCTTGCAGCGAGGAGTCCGACTCTGCCTTCGGGCCGGCGGCCACTATGGGCTCTTAAAAGACGATGGCTGAGAGGGGCGGGGCACAGCAAACACGGCATAGAAGGTTTTAGGAGTAAACTCAAAGGTTAGGGAACCTTTAAAAAACAAAGCAGCTTAGATTGGCGGGGGTGAGAGCGTCGAGCTGGAATGGCTGAAATGAGAGTGGGGTGGGTGGTGTGGGGGGGGCGGCAAGGCGTTAGCCTAACCGTCCGGGAGTTTACTCCTAAACCGTCCGGGCGCCGCCAGGGGCCCGGCGGCCGAGAAGGTTAGGGAGTGGCGGGTGGGGGAAGCATGTACCTGGAAAGCGCCAAAACTGAGCACCCCGGAATTGCTTGAGCGGGCTGGCCGCAGAGCCGCGGGGTAGAAGCGCAGAGGGGCTGCCCGCGGGCAGGACGTACGCGTCCTGCCGCTGGGCGTACGAGCGTCGGAGGGTGACTACCAGCTGAGCACGGGCGGCCGTGCCCGGATTGGGCCGAGGCGGGCCCAAAAGTCCACGAGGGGGGTCATGGGGGAGCCCATAGGCGAATCTCGCAACTTCGCAAGGATCATGCAAAACAAGTGGAGATTGCCGCAGTGGTTGCGACAGTGTTTGGCTATCGTCTCGTTGAGGCGAAAGCGAAAACGCGTTCTTGTTGTGTGCGCGGTCGCAGAGGAGGCACGCCACGTGGAAAAGTGCTTGCTGTTTCCGCGGTTCGTCTTGCCTCATCGCTAGCGCAATTGCGTAACGCGCGGACAGGTACCGAACGTTGTGCCAACCTCGCCGCCGTTGCGTGCGAGGGCTGCTGGAAGGTGCTGTCGTCGACGTGGTCACGTGCGGTGTCGGCGAAGTTGACGCGAGTATGGTTGTTACTGCGCTCATGATCGAGAGCAAGCCTGACCTTGTGCTTTCAGTGGGCTGCAGCGGCGGTCATGCAAAGCACGTTTACCCTGGCGATGTAGTCGTTAGCACCGCAATCGTCCCCACGGCGTGCAAGATGCTGCGTAGCAATGGCACGTCAGAACATGTAGGCCTTCGTCTCAACACGACCGATCCGCCCGTGCGCGAGATTAGGACCGAACCCAGACTCACCGAGATAACCCTCGCCGCGGCAGCGAAGATGTCGCTGCCAGAGTCGAGTTGAAAACGATGAATCGAGCTGACGAGTACGAATATCTTCACAGGTCGTTACCTGCCTGGCCGACCACGGACGGTTGCCGACCGAGCGTGTACCGAGGAAAGATTGGCTCAAGCGATATATGGTCTCAGTGTCCCATTGAGATCTCACGCCAGCACTTGGAACTAGGGACGTTGTGCGAAGAAATGGAGGCCTTCGGCATCGCGCGCGTTTGCCATGAGTTTGGCGTCCAGTTCTTGTGCATCAAGGACATCGTCAACAACGAGCTCAATCCGCCAGCAGAGTCTGATACAGAAACGGGCTTGGGCCAGTCTCTCATTATGGAGGAGCTCGGTAAGCGCGCCGCTCTCATCGCAGTTGCCACGATCCAGGAGCTGTCCGCCGGGTACTGGCGATATCACGCGCAGAATGTCTGAATCTCTCCATGAAAAGAATTAGAGACAGAATTTCAAATATGCAAGCAACTGCTGCGCCCTTGTGCTACCAGTCCAAAAAAAGTTCGCGGCGATCTTAACTAGAGACACACATCTAACTAGCTAACTACCTGGCTACTCAAGTAACTAACAGCATACTCTCTGCGCCGTGGCATACTCTCTGCTCTGCGTCGTGGGTCAAAGGGCCCCTTCCACTATCGCACAACGTGCATGGATTCTTTGTGCTGGATCACATATGAATGACTAGCTCGCCATCGATCTAACAATATGTAAGAAGCGGCGAGGGCTGTCGCGGAGGCGCTGCCTCCGAACCAAAACCCGACATCGCCCTTTCCGACACTTGGGTTGCGAGAAGTCGACTGGTTACATGGGGGGAGCGAACGTTGATTGCGCAGTCGCAGAGCGTTCAGTAGTCTGGGGGGGTTTAGGAGTAAACTCAAAGGTAAGCGAACGTGTGCTGGGGGGATTTAGGAGTAAACTCGGAAGGTTAGCCAACGTGCGCTGATCAAAGCAGCTTAGATTGGCGGGGGGGAGAGCATCGAGCTGAAATGTGAGTGGGGTGGGAGGGTGTAAGGGGTGTAAGGTGTAAGTAAGGGCGGCAAGGCGTCTGGGGGGATTGGGAGTAAACTCAAAGGTTAAAGGGCGGAGCGTGCGCGGATAATAGCAGCAAAGATTGGCGGGGCCCAAGCGCCGAGCGGAAAGGAAACCTGGGGTGAGTGGAAGGAAGGACGTTGACGCAAGCTGATTGCAGGGGACGGCCATGGTCTGAGGGGTTCGGATCCACTTTCCTCTCTTTTCTTTGCCTCACCTGCTCTCACAGTCATGACTTCGATTTCACGGTTGACTCTATAAAGTTACCCAAATTTAGAAGACAGTAAAACTGAGTTTGGTCACCATCCGCCTTCCAGGTACCACCGCCCACCGGGTACCTATGTATCGACCCCTTCGGGCCGCGCGCACCTTTTCCTAGCCCCGTGCGCGCGCTGTCTTCTGAAGTGTTGTCTCCTGCCTCTGTCTAATAATATGAACAACCTCTCTCATCCTCTGCGATCCTCCATTCCGCCATCTCTTTGAGCCTCGTAGTTGCTTTCCCTAATGGTGATAATGATTGTGCGGCCCTGCTTCTGAACCAAGTCCCAACCTCTCTTTCTGCGACCACCAAGTCCACACCCTCCACTTGCTTCACGCTCTGCATCTCTCTTGCGCATCCTCGCCCCATGCGCTCGGTTGCTCTCCCCTAATTTCTGCACCTCCTCTTGCGCCACATCCCAACGTGCGCTCTCTTTGCTCTTCTCACCATGCTTTTCTAAGCGTTTCTGCCTCTCCCTGCCATCTCCCTTTTGCTTTTCTTTTTTTGGCTTTCTTCATCGCCGTCCTCTGCGGTCGTCTTTGGTCTTCTCTCCTTTTCGTGTTAATCTCCTCTTGAGCAATCGTCCAATCTTGCTCTCTGAGCCTGGGAGTTGCTAACCGTATTAATAATTGAACCCATTTTCACGACTAAACCTAGGTGCTGACGCTCAAAACCCCCTCGGCCTGGCGCGCTGTGCCCTCACCGCCCTCAGCCAAGTCGCCGCCCCACCTAGGCCGCCCGTGTGAATCTCCATGACGTCAGCATGGACAAGTTGGCGAAATAGCCGCTCCTATCAGGACGCCACACTTCGCCGCACATAACCTCCAGCGGCAGCATGCGTATGACATACGGGCGGGGCCCGCCTCTCTTCGCCTGCCGCACGGCTCGGCAATGACCCCGACTAGGCACCGCCTTTCAGTTATCCCTCATGTCTTCACCCCCAAGCCCTTGAAATAGAGACTTCCGCTTTTCCGGCACCCCTCACATCTCCACACAACCCACCAAAGACCCTCAACGCTCCCGCCTCCCCCCGCTCGCACCCCCCATCTTAGCAGTCGACATAAAAAAAACATTTTCACTGCACTCTGTGGCGTAAGGAGAATTTGGGCCTACCTGGCGTGCCTTCGAATCCTGGCTCGCCGCTCGCGCCCGTGCCCTTGATGGAGTCACTGGACGAGGATGGCCGTTCTCCCGCCACACAACCACAAACAACTTCCGTGCCTGGTCCTCACAACTTGAGGCTCGGCTGTTGCTTTATGATTAAGAACACTTGAATCACAGAAATCAGGGAAGATGATGTCATAGAGAAAACTGACATCATCAGAACGGAGTACGGTGCCCCTGATAAGGGGGGGGGCTAGAAGAGGGGTAAGCCTTAGGTGGCGGGAGTTGCCGCCACAGGACTCCCCTGGTAAGAATTCGAGCTGCCCCAGCGAGGTGCTAGCGCGAGGAGCGCGGCTTCGCCTTACGAGCATCTCGTGAACGAATCTTCTGGTAAACGCGGGTGATGACCGGTTCAGGAACTCGGCCACTGCGTAAAGTAAACTTGGGGATCAACACATCAATCTCGTGCGGCGCGAAATCCGTGACACAAGGAGTTGTGTTGGAGGAAATTCTGGACTTGTCGGTGAAACTTCGACCTTCAACGTCCTTGAACTCGGGCTTGAGTTTGCGGTGCGAAAGGTGAGAGGTCGGCTTGAAATAAGCGACATCATCGTTCGGACCCAAATCGGAGTAGAAATGTAGAGCAACACGATCATTTTGGTAATCGTAAGGCTCGTAAACTTCGGCAACATAAACCTTCTTGTGCCAATCACAGCGCTTCCGGTCAGGAATCCGGAAAACAACAAACTTGCCGTGCTGATAATCATCACGGAAGGTTTCTCCGGGTTTGCGGATGGTTTGATCAACGATCGGAGGTACCATCACAGGCGTGATCTGACTAACATGAACACGTTGTTCTTCGGGCGAAGAGTCGAGAGACTCAATCCTATAGGTGACCGGGGAAAGACGTTCCTTGATAATAAACGGGCCGCGCCATTCCGGTCGAAGTTTGTTCTGGAGGAGGAATATAGAGCAAAACGTGCGATCCTTCCTTGTATTCAACATCAACATGATCAGCATTGTAGGCCAATCGTTGTTTCTTTAAGGCTTTATCACGAGACTCGCGGACGATCTTCGTATAATACTTCAGTCGTTCACGAGTTTCAGCGACTGCATCAGAGCGAGTCTTCGGCAACAATCGCGTATCAAAGTCCATAAGCGTGTAGTCAGTCGGCAGCATCGGCTGACGGTTCAGGCGCAGCATAAAGGGAGAAATCTGCGTGCCTGGAATAAACTTGCGGTTGTAACAAAACGCAATATAATGAGCAAAGTCGGGCCAATCCGTGATGTTCCGGCCCTGAAGGCAAGCACGGAGGAAGGCCTTGATAAATCCGTTAACACGCTCAGCCGGGTTCGACTGGGCATGATAAGGAATCGTAGTTTGGTATCGTGTGTTGAAGAGATGGCAAAACTCGCGCATCAACTTGTTCACGAACTCTTTACCGTTGTCGGTACGAATCATCTGGGGCAAGTAGCCTTTGAGGAGGATGTTAATGACAAAAGACTCGAGGGCAGACTCGGCAGTCTTATCGTTCAAAGCACCCAGAATCAAGAAATGCGAGAGCGGATCAAAAAATACTAGACGATACGTCTCGGGACCAGCGCAGGGCAAAGGTCCGAATAAATCCATGCAAAGAACAGCACCATCACCATCGTAGACGGGCTGCTGCAAGAGTCCAGCTCGTTTCGGCTCAGGCGTACGAGCTTTCTGGCAAACTAAACATTCAGCAATGAAGATTCCAACTTCGTTCGACATGTGGGGCCACCAAAATCGTTCTTGGATAGCCTGGACGGTACTGTGACGTCCCATATGACCACCGTTAACCGGAGTGTCATGGTAGAGTCGAATAATGCGCTTGCGCAACGTAGCAGGTGCAACAATCATCGGGTGCAAATCAGCAGACATGCGGTAAATAACTTCTTTAACGACTTCGAATCGTTCGTTCGATCGGGAACGTCGCGGCGTCTGACCTTGGGCCATGCCATTCGGTAGCGAATATCCTCGCAAGTAGCATCAGATTCTTGCTCACGTGCGATCTCAGCGAGCGTCATATTATCGGGTATCTTATCGATATAATCTTTGTAAGCGGCTGCGTCCTTGAAGATCTGTGGCTCATCGCGCGCACGGTTCTTCCGACGTTGTCTCGTAGCGTGAGATGTAGCCAATTTCATCGGATCCTTTTCAGGGTCTTCGTCTTCGTCTTCCGGCAGTTCGGTCGTAACAAACGACATTATGAAGTGTCGGCCGGAGGCGGGAATTCCTCGGTCATCAACAGGTCGGGGAAGCTCTTGGAACACCAAATAAGCGTGGTTTAAAGGTTCTCCAAACTCGTCAGTCTCGATGACATGATCTATCGGATTGCGGGAGAGACAGTCAGGGATGCTCATTCCCGGTGACTTTCCCGGCTTTTAACCAAGTTCAGAGTCAAAATTGGCGAGGCGCATCGCCCAACGAGCAAGCTGCCCAGACGAGTGCGTCGCCTTACGTAAAGACGTCAAATTTCGGTGATCGGTCTCCAAAACAGTCCGGTGCCCTTCGATGTAGGCTCGAAAGTGCTCTAGAGAAAGTATAACTGCCAGCAGCTCTAGCCGACGGGGCTCGTAATTGCGCATCTCCTTCGGCACAGCTCGGCTCCAATATTCAATCACTCGTTCTTCTCGAGTCACTCTTCCGGCATCGTCCTTGACTTCGACAATCTGGAAGAGATATGCTCCAAGTCCATCCTTGGAAGCATCTGATCGGATCTGAAAAGGCAGATCATAATCGGGGTGGTAGACTCCACGGGAATCAACCAAAGCTTCAATAATCGCATCCCAAGCTTTCTGACACTCGGGCGTCCACTCGAACTTTACACCTTCGAGGCATAATCGTCTCAGCGGTTCCACGATCTTCGAGTAGTCCTTCACATATCGCCGGCGATAATTACTCATGCCGATGAAAGAGCGTATCTGGGTCTTCGGGGAAGTATTCGGTAAAGTACCTGGCATGGGCATCTTCTGCAGTGCTTCCAGCGTCTTCGGATTCGGCTTCAAGCCTTCTGGGGTAGAAATGTGTCCCAGAAATTCTATACCATTCTCGAGAAGGTGGAACTTCGCGGTTCGACCGCTGTACCCTCTCTGTGCCAAATGACACATCACTTCGATCAAAACTTGTAAATGTCGATGAAGATCGTCGGATCACATCATAATATCGTCAACAAACGCAACCAAGTCTCGATACATCCATTTCGAAAGGTCGCTCGCCATTTGCTTGCAGAAAAGAGCTCCGGCCGTCTTCACACCTAGAGGTAATCGCAAGAAACTATGAGCGCCAAGTGGGCTAACCATCGTGACAGCGTCTTGCGCCGCCAGATCCAGACGAAGGTTGTGGTATCCCCATCTAATATCAATGCATGTCCGCCATCGTCGCATAGCGAGAAAAGCTAAAGCATCATCTTGTCGAATGTTCGGCCAACTGTCATTGACCAATTGATCGTTGAGCTGACGTAAGTCAACTGCAGCACGGAACGCGTTTGACGTTCCAATCTCAGCTCCTTTCTTCGGAAGCATCAACACAGGAAAGCCCCAAGGTGAGTTGGCCGGACGAATGACTCCATCCCGGCACCACTCGCTGATCTGCTTGCGGAGACAATCGAGCTTCGCAGGCGTCAATCGGTAGGGCGTCATCTTAATCGGTCGCGGATTCGCGTCTTTGAATCGTAGAGACACAGGAGGCGAGTCCACAGGTCTCATAATCGGGTCGAAAAATGCCCAAGAATATTGCACACAGTGACGGAGCATCAGTTTCGCCTCGTCATCTAAGTGTGGATTGTCAGGAATTCCCAGCTCCTGAACAACCTTGTCAACTTCTTCCTTCGTAGGAACTTGAACTTTCATGGCTCTGTTATCCTTGACATGCTCAGGAGTTTGCGGTAGCGGTGCACCCTCAGCATCGCGCGGCGCATCTTTCCACGGCACATCGAACTTCTTCTCATATTTTAGTCTCACTTCCGGGTGGCTTTTGTTGATCCTCTCGCCTTTGACACGAACGCTCGGCTCGCTCTTAATCTTCGGTTCCCGATCTCGCTCAGGATCTGGCGGAACGTCCAAATTTGGTTGTCGGGGGGGGGCAGCAGAAGAAGCATGAGACGTCCCCGGCTCATCTGTTGCAGGCGGAATCAACGGTACCTCTATAGGTTTCCATTTGGTGCGATCTTGGAGATCATCTGTCGATACCCATCTTACGACACGCGTGCGCGTGTGTAACAGCGGAACTTGTACGTGACGAAGGGTGGTTTCATCAATTTGCAAATAATAATCAAACGGTCGGTCTGCAGGACTCAACGCCGACGGCAAAGCTTCGCCGCTCAGGTGAAAATCCTTGGTCACAGAGGTGTGCAGATCGAGTACTAATAAGGTCATCGTATCTGGTGGCACGACGGACGCCAAGTGTTTCGACGAGGTCGTCCTGGAGAAGCCGGCCCAATCAAAATCAAGGGGCATTGTCAGCAACTCCGAAGTCATTTTCAGATTCAAAGATCTGTAATCGGAACGGTGCGGTCCTACGCGAAGCGGGACACGCGTGACGGTATAAGCGGCATCTGTTGCGGCTCGTGATGATCCTAAATTGTTCATCTGAAGTAAATGTCGTTCGTCGGCGTAGCCAAGCGCAGCGGCGAACTCTTGTTACATATTCTGGCAAGTCTTGGGAACTGCGCGCAAATGGAGCGGATGGCTGGAAACCAACAATCGCACGCGACAGCTCATCAAACTGGGCGTGATGTCATAAAAATTGACGACGTACACGTAAGGGTGCAAACGTGCAACGTAAGAAATAATCGAGGCCTCCTGCTCTATCAACCACATGAAAAAACCAGCCATCTTGCATAATTTCATCGTCCAGTGGGTAGCGGTGACTCCCTTGCCAACATCTCTGGAAGTCAAGTGCACAGAGCGGAGTGTACGCAGGGTGGCGACGCGACACACATCGACGACGACCATTCCGCGTAGGGTAAATAAGATTCGATCAACCGTAAGGTTGTAACATAGCGACCACACAGTGTGTGCTGCACCACAGGAATGTTCGGAAAATTCTTATGGTGGATCTGGTTGGCGGTATCCGACACATCGAGTGCTAGCACGACTCGAAACGACGTTCCACACATTTCGTTGGCTCGTTGGAGACCTAAAGTAGTGCCTCCGGCTCCACTGAACAGAATCACCACCTTGCGATAAGTGATTGGAAGCCATTGAACCTTTTCGTATCGGCGGCGGATCTCTGCTTCGGTGATCTCGCGGCACTTCTTTTCATCCTCTTCCGACCTTCGAGCAAAATCGTCGTCGCCTTCGGGTCGTTTGAGGGAGGACTTGTCCGCCATAGCGGTCGTAGCGTCCTTCTGCGCCGTGCTCAGCAACATCGGCGGGGGAGACGCGTCGCAATGCGTCAAATGACTAGCGACGGAAACGTTGAAAGAAAGGTTCCCCTTGTCGTATCCTTCTTCACATTCTTTCGTAAGTTCGTTGATCGTAGAGACGTTCAACTCATCTTCGTACCTAACGATATCGCCAATCGCAAGGACTTCGCCTTGAGTGACGACCGTCGGCACTTCTTCCGCGGCAGTAACCGCAACCCGAGCAGCGGACCGGTCGTGCTCTTCGCAAGAAGAACACATTCCTTCGACAACGCCCAACTGCTCGTTTTCAGCAAACATAGCGACGAAAACCTGTCCCATTTCCATAGGTTTCGACAAAATGACCGGTAGATTGTAAGTTCGACCGGGCTCGATTTGAAGCGTGTGCGCAGCGTAAGCCACTACTCCTCGCGCGTCTTCTCCCTGAGCTGGGAAGAATTTTCGTAGCTTGTCCCCGCGTAGCCAAGGCTACCGTACGTTCCGGCGGCGGGCTTCGGAGATCTTTAATCGTGCTCAAACGAGCGTAAACTCGAGTCTTGACCAGGTCGAGACTCTTCCGAAAGGCATCGTGTTGATGATTGTAAATCGGTACGGTTATCGGATCTCGATCGTAAATAGATCGAAAGGTCACGATTGGTGCATCGATTCGTTCATCCTTAAACTTAATCTTTTTGCGCCCGTAGACGACTTGGGTTCGATAAAAACAGATTCGATCGTGGGGGTAGTCCACGACGGCTCCTAAGACTCGTATATCGCGCCCTCCCAATAGGAACAGATAGTTCGTATCGGCCACAATAGCGACAATGGGGGCGGCGATGTTGTCGGCGGGGGCGACCCGAATCGCGATCCAACGAAAGATCGTCGTCGTATTTAACCCTGATCCGTACAGCTTGCGCTTAATCGGAAGTTCGCCTTCATTGAAAATCAGCTTTCTGACCATTTCTCGGCAAATATAAGAAACATCCGCCATTCGATCGACACCGATGGTCGTCGAGAATTTCGGTCCGTCACGATTCCTGTAGATGTGACAGGCCATAAACGTAAGAGTGCCCGTATCTAAACAACGGAGGGTAACCAAATCATCTTCGATCGTCTTGCCATCTCGCGGCGTCAACAAAGTGTGAGCACATCGGGCTCATACTCGCTCATCTCCGGGGTTGGGCATCGATACCGCGGCTTGAGCTCTCGTATCATCTGTTGTTGGCGTCATCGACGTAACGCTCGCGGCAGCCTCTTTATCTGGCGACTTCCGCTCTTCCTCCAAGACAATCTCGGAGGGAATCAGTGCTGGTAGGGGATCCCGATCTTCGCTATTCTCGGAAGCAAAGGACCTCTCCCATAACTCATTCATTTCGTCTTTCCAGAACGCATCCGTAGATTCATTCGTCGTTGGTTGATCATCACCATCATCGGCGATCGGTTCCGTGTCGGCTGCGGCTTCGAGTCCGTAGCTGGGCGGTTGTTCTGGTGGCTTCTTTAGCAAGAAGTTTCGAGTTCTCGTCCACCAATCCTGCAGGTTCCACGTTGGCTCGTCTTCGTCCCAATCCAGAACGCTGCTAATCTTCTTCTTAAGTCTATCCTTTTCTTCCGGCGGCGTGTCCGTGGCTCGATCCGTCGTGGCCGAGACCGTTTCGGGGGGGTCCGCAGGAAAAGATGGCGTCGTCCCCGACGTCAACTCTACCGTAAGATCGTCGTCTGCATTACTCGCGATGGTCATCGTCTCGTCCGTCGAATGAGCACACGAGCTATCACTGTAGAAACCCATGTCTGGCTCACAACCAGTTCGGTCGCCAAGGGTCGTCCCTGGAGGGTCCAAAGATAAGCCGATGGCGTCGAGGGCTTCCTCGTCAAAAACAAACGGTGGGTCGTCTGTGGACGACTCGTCAAATAACGTTATCGCGGACACTGGTTCACAAGGTGTAGCTTCTTCTTCTTCCGAGTCTGAATCGCCTTCCCAGTACCGTGGGGCTTCGAGGTCATCGCTCGAATCTTCGAGTTCATCGCTCGACCTCTCCTCGTAAATCTGTGCTAAAGACCGACGATCGGTCAGCACATCGTTGGGTGGCTCGTCCATCGGCGGGCGAGCAAGATCTTCGAATGCGGCCCCGGCAAGAGCGTCGGCTGCGTCGTCGGGGCGGGTGTCCGTGTTCGGACACACCATCACTCCTAATGGTAACTGTTGACCGCAAGGGGTCGTAAACGCGAGCGTAGCGCTCAAAAATCCCAAATTATATTGGTGTCGGCCTCCGTCGTATTCGTCGTCGCGCGATCGGCGTCGTCTGTGCAGGCGCGAACTTCGACTGGGGCTCTTGTTATCTTTGTCTCTCTCTGGCGTCAGTTCGGCAGGCTGGATCGTCCCTGTAGGCAACTGGTGCTCCCAAGCCTATCCGAACTGTCTCAATCGTCTCGTGTATCGAAACATCGACACATGCGTCGTCTTCTTGCCAAAACTCCGACCAAACGTAAATTAATTCTCCGTTGGCGAATAAATCCATGCCTCGGGGTCGGAATCGCACTTCTTTCCGCTCTAGCGGTTTCTTCCTCAGGAAACAGTGAGCTCGTATCCATGCCGTCGGTACGCTCATCTTCCTCGTATCCATGCTGATCGTCCCATCCAAATTCGATTCCGGGCGGCAGCTATACTCATCCCTCATGGTATGTTCGGGATCTTTTTTTATCACATAGCCATCATCATATGCAGGCTGAAAATTTTTGAACTCTTCGTTCGTGAGTAATACGCCAGGGCTTTCACAGAGCTCCAAACGCAGTTCATGCGTTATAAGATTCTTCACCTCTTCCGCTTTCGTATTCATTTTCTCGGGCGTTTCACTCGGCCTATCATCCACTCCATCGCTTAGAATATCGGCAATCGCCTCGTCACTAAAAATGTCGGCACACGAAACGTCTGCCATCGTCAAAGGGAATAAAACCTCTGCACAAACGTCTGCAAAAACGTCTGTAATCGGTTCGTCGGGGAGCAGTGCAAAAGAAGAAGGCGTCGTCCCCGACGTCATATCTGTCAAGAAATGGCCACCAAAGGGCACGTGACGTTCGATGGGTGAAAACAGGTGCTCGCTTATCACTCGAGATAATCCTCTGCGATGCACCGTCGATCGATCGTGGAGACGAAGTGTCATCCACTTGAATGTCCGGAGGTAGACTCATAACATCGAGCGTAGCAGCGGCGGGCCCATTCCTTTGGGCGTCATCGGCCGCACGGGGCTCGTAACTCGGATTCACACATAACTCCGGCGCGTCGTCAAAACCAAGGGCTGTGTTAGCTGACGACAAATCATATCGTGCCACCAACGGTGACACCGGGTCAGAAGCGGTTGTTGGCTTCAGCCCGTAGTTCAACGACGTTTCGGTCAGATTCTCCGATCCTGAGGGGATTTTGGTTTGGGTGAGCTCCTTCGACTTGGATTGCTCTTGCTCGTAGTTTAACGACGCTTCTGTCAACTCGGACGACTCGTCGTCGTCGTCGCGCGGCTTCCTAACTTTCGCTCGCGTTCGTGTGGGCGGCGGTACCTCCGAGGGTCGGAATTCTCCCTCCAGACTGCTCGCTCGCCTCGAGCGACTCGGCGCACGCAATTCATCCCTCTCACGGGTCAACCATCGTACTTGCTCGTGTATTTTATCTAATCGAGCGGTTCGTGCCGCATTTGCTCTTGCATTATTTTTATCATCTTCTGGTGTAGCCATTCACGCCGTATCTCTTTTTCTTCTATCAGCTGGATGAGGATTTCTTGCGCGCGCTTATTTTCTCGGCGTATCTCGCGTAACTGGGCTTTGTAAATCTTTGCAACGTTCGGTGGTTCATCATCTCGCGCACGTTCTGGATGGGCTGCCGGTTGTCTCGCCGGCGGCGCCCTCGGCGGTTCATCGCCGTTGTAGTTCAGCTCTTCTTCCTCATCATCATCAGTATCATCATCATCGTCCCCCTCGCTCGTCTCATCCTGACGGCTTGGCGGTTCGTCATATCGCATCTGCTCGTCGGCAGCATCATCGTCTTCCATATCGGCTCTGGCTCGTTCTTATCGGCCGAGATCAGAGCGGGTCCAAAATGGTTGAGTCGTCGTCGTTCTCGTGCTCCTTCGACTCTGGGACTTCTACTCGTCCACGACACGCGTAATATCGTCGTCGCGTGCGTCTTCCACCGACTGATCTATCAGTCCGGTGGGCGGCAGAATTCGTCTCTGCCCGGCAATCAATGCCTCAGTGAGTTGCGATCTCACTCCGCTCGCCTGCGGCAGCGGTACCCGGGTAGCGCGTCGGCTAGAACCGAATCGCGCGTCGTCACTTCCGACGACTAACGTATCCGGCCGGGGAACTTTCCCACGCCAGTGGTCCTTCTGGAATTCCTTGTCGGCGCGCTTGATCAGGGCGCGCACGGCTTGTCCGGACCGTGTAGAGAATGCAAGATGCACTCGTTCGCTGCGACCGATATGGTCGCTCGAATCTCGTATTCCACCACCACCTGTGGCGTAAGGAGAATCCCGCCACACAACCAAAAACAACTTCCGTGCCTAGTCCTCGCAACTTGAGGATCGGTTGTTGCTTTATGATTAAGAACACTTGAATCACAGAAATCAGGGAAGATGATGTCATAGAGAAAACTGACATCATCAGACAGGATAAACGGAGTACCGTGCCCCTGATAAGGGGGGCCTAGCAGGGTGGTAAGCCTTAGGTGGCGGTATTTGCCGCACACACATCTCCCT